>CM056380.1:93848713-93885357 GCA_029718625.1 Synaphobranchus kaupii
TTGGAAAGTGACACATTTTTTGTTATTTCGGTTCTGTACTCTAGCACTTTGAGTTTGAAAGGATACAATGAGAATAGGGTTGAAGTGCAGACTGTCAGCTTTAATTTGAGGATATTTTTATCCATATCGGAGGAACCGTTTAGAAATTATAGAAACATTTGTACAAAGTCCCCCCCATTTTCGGCCATTAAAAATATTGGACAGTTTAAGATAATGTAGAATAAAGCAATCATTTTTTATATTTGTTTGCATATAACGTCTCTGCATTTGAATGGATTTCTATGGGAATTGGGGGGTGGGACTAGATTTAGCTGTAAATTATGCTGGAGCAGTATGGAATACATGATTGATAAAATGGCTGTAAGTCATCAAGGGTCTGTGGTAACAAACAAGCCTCAAACCATCACTCTGCATGCCAGATATGCAGTAGATATGGATGGATCACTTTAAGGGTTTGTTTCTCCTGACAAATTTTCCTATTGAACTCTATGGAAAAAATAAATCAGGAGAAGAAACCCTTCAAGTTATCCATCCATTTTTACTGTATTTCTGGCAGCAGAGTGATGGTTTAAGGCTTGTTTGATACATCAGACCCTTGATGACTTAGAGCCATTTAGCCAACAATGTGTTTCCATACTGTTCCAGTGGAATTTACAGCATAATCTAGTCCCACCCCCCAATTCCCATAGAGATCCAAAAAATTTAAAGGCACAGTCAACTTAGTGTATGTAAACTTCTGATGCACTGGAATTGTGATATAGTGAATTAAAAGTGAAATAATCTGTCTGTAAACAATTGTTGGAAAAATTACTTGAGTCATGCACAAAGTAGATAACTGACCTTGCCAACACTATAGTATGCTAACATGAAATCTTTGGAGAGGTTAAAAATGAGTTTTAAAGACTTCAACCTAAGTGTATGTAAACTTCCAACTTTCAACTGTATATAGGCACTGTATATAGGCAGATGTTGGCATTGGTCGTTTCCACAGTGAGGTCTGAAGTCACGTCTCATAAGCACATTTTATACCCTCAGTAAGACCAAAGTCCGCGAGAGCCGAGTCTGCTAATCTGGAGTGTGGACATTTGGATTCATCGTGTGTGTGTGTGTGTGTGTGTGTGTGTGTGTATGTGTGTGTGTGTGTGCGTGCGTATGTGCATGCATGTATGTGCGTTTGTGAGTGCATGTATGTTTGTGTATGTGTGGGTGTATGTGTATCGGTCTGTGTGCATGTGTGTGTGTGTGTGTGTGTGTGTGTGTGTGTGTGAGACACCCACCCACACGCAGGCACACAGATGCTCAGTCCTTACCTCCATACTTCTGCCCAGAACCACTTAATTTCTCTGTCCTCAAATATCAGCAACATCCTCTAAAACTCTACACTTCAGCTCTAGGCATAAACCTATTTCCCATTCAGCATGCTCAAACTGCTGGACTTATTTGGATTGTCACAGTCTTAATATCTTGACCTTGTCACCGCAATAAATGAAAGAGTCATGGTGCTGGCCAAGGTGCGAGCCTTTTTACCTTTTAAGGAAGTTTGACTTTTTTGCTCATACTTTCTGTAATTTCTGCATTTTTTCTGTGCTGCATAAATATTCTAGCAGGCTCCAGGCTTTCAGAAAAGAGTGGTGGTTATGGTAGGCATGATAGTGTATTATTTCTTATTGATGAGCTGCATTTTGGGAGGGATTTAGACTGTGATCCTTGGTGAGTGTCAGCCCATCTTTTCCCCCTGTCCTGCCCTGTCTTCACCAGTAATTACCCACTCTGATCCCGGCAGTCCTTATGGGTTGCCAGATTTATTTTCTAAACCCTCTCACATGGAGGATTCAGCAGTCCTCCATTATTTACTTTTACATTTATGTATTTACCAGCAGAGGTGTAAAATCCAGGTTCAGACAGTAAAAGTCCTCCCCAGTATTTTGTTTCAATCACCTGGATTTGCTCATTAACACAAGTCTTCAGTCAGGACGCAGAACAAATTAGTGAAATCAGCTGTTTGAGTTCATGGGTGGAAGAAACAAATGACAGGACTTTTACTTTCTGACCGCTGGATTTTCCACCTCTGTTTACCAGACGCTCTTATTCCCAATGACTTACACTGCTCACATTCTTTACATTCAATCAATCTCTCCACGTGGATATTTTACTGATGCAGTTCAATCTCTCCACGTGGATATTTTACTGATGCAGTTCAATCTCTCCACGTGGATATTTTACTGATGCAGTTCAGGTAAAGTACCTTGCTCAAAGGTACAAGAGCAATTCCCCACCAAGGAAAATAACCTTTAACCTTGGAGTTACAAGCCCAGTTCTCTAGCCATTATGCTACGCTACCGCCTCAGTGTGTGTTAAGTGGTGCGGGATAAGTCATATTTCATGAATCCCATAATAGATGGAGCTACAGTCAGTTGCTATAGAGAGATGTAGCTCCACCCATTCTATGTTTCATGACACATCAGAGTTCATATAGAACAAAGAACCTGCTTCGGTTAGTATGACACACACACACACACACACACACACACACACACACACACACACACACACACACACACACACACACACACACACACACACACACACACACCTTTTTATCTCACTCATCTCCACCTCTGGCTTGTTTGCATCTGTGCTATGAGAAGCAGGCGTGCGGCGTGGGAAGGTGTCAGTAAAGAAGCACAGCGGCAGCTCAGAGGAAGAGCGCTAAGTAAAGCCGCCTCTTCCTCAAAGAGGCCGTCGAGGAGCCAGCGGAGTAGCGAGCGATCAAAGTCCAGCTGCGGTATGATTTATTAACGGCTCCCTGCATTATGAATGAGCGCGAGGAGCTGGCTACCACGTGCCACACGCGTGTCTCTAATCCCGTCTACGCGGCTGCATAATTCATACGCTGAGACGGATCACCTTTTCCAACACTTCAAAAACCCGCCGCAAAAAGAAACTACCGTGTCACTCAAGCAGATACCATCATATGGTTTTTCCTCAGCGCAATGCTCCCAAATGTTGCATTTTTATAAAGGCGTCAAATGTGGCGGTCAACATCCTGTGAAATATTAAACATGGCCGGAGAGCTGTGGCTATTACAGGCGAGCAGGAAAGGAAGGATTGAACATTCCGCAGTGATTTATGCATGGCTTGAGCCAAAATGGCCTCCCTGCACTCATGTGTCGGCTCTAGCTTCTTTGAGAGTTAGAGGTAGTTTGCTCTTAAAGGGTTACCCAGACACACAAACAAAGGTAGGATAAGATGAAATGAGGGGAGACATATTTACAAACATTTCCTTCAATTTCACAGTAAAATCCTCTCTGCTTGTTTAACAAAAATAACACAACTTACTTGTTACATGACTTTCAAAGCACTTTCCAAATAAAAGAATGCAAAGGGAAAATAAGAAGAATGGGCAGTTCAAAAAAATAAAATTAAACGTACAATATTGTGACATGGCTGGTTAAAATAATCTGTTGTGTTTAGAATCCTTTAATTGGTTTCATCTGTTTTTCTTCCATTCTGTTCTTGTTCTGCATTGCTAATGGAGTCTTAGCCCAGAGAATCCTGTTCTGCCCTCTCTCCCTTCAGCATTCTCCAGTTCCCACAGTCACTATCCGCTTTTACAAACCTGCTTTACACTCCGCCCAAACACCACACAGCAGCCGATTGATGGCCAGGCCCAGTTAATATGTTCACCCCAGAGAGTGATTATACTCAACTGATGTTTTGAGGTCTGTTACGAGGTCTCTTTTTAAATTATATAACATATCCAATTGCTCATGTATCGTGGCAAGCATTTTGAGGTCTTCTGAGGTCGTAGGCTTATCTTCTTCGAAAATCACTAGAGCTTAGATTCGACCTACCACGCTTGAGGTCCGGTTTGGTAGACATTATTTCATTGCAGTTTAAAATATCATAGATAAGAAATATAGGCAGGCTAGGCTATTATTGTAAGTCGCAGATTCCTTTTGTGTTTAGCCTACTTACTTATTATTAGTAGCCATATCAAAGAGATCAATACCTGGTTGATTTTAAATTAAATGGGACGAGATTGTGCGAGTGTTCTCATCGTTGCCGTAGCCGCCATCCCAGGCCCAAACCAAATTCCCTTAGCCAGAGCTTTGTGGCATTTCAATAAAAAACCATTCCTACCAATCTCTCTCTCACCCCTTTCACAGCTAACAACACTAATAACAATCTCTCTGTAAATCTTTCACGGTTAGCAGCACTCCTGGTAATTTCTCTATCACTCTTTCACAGGTAACATAATTAATAATCTTTTGGTTACTACTCCATAGTTAACAGCATGTCTTACAATCTCTGTTAATCTGTCACAGTCCGGGCAAAGTCCAATGGCCAGAGTGGCTTGTGGATTCTAAGAATCACCAGCCATTTTTAACATTTCACCAGCCACGTTCATGTTTACAATATAAAACAACCTGGTTGGTTACCTGTCAAACTGGCTGCTAGAGTACAAAATGTTACCAGCCACAGTCAAAATATTGGCGGGTGTTAATTTCACACCCTGGTCACAGTTAACAGCACTCCAAACAATCTCTGTTAATATTTCACAGTTAACAGCACTCCTAACAATCTGCTAATAGTTCACTGTTAACAGCACTCCTAACAATCTCTGCTAATATTTCACAGTTAACTGCACTCCTAACACCCTGTTAATTTTTCAGTTTATGGTACTTGCTTATGGTAAGCTTGTTTACCTTATTCACAATCAAACAGCTCTAGTAACAATATTTTAGCCAGACTTTCAGGTAACACTCCTAAAAGTCTCTCTGCAGCTCAATCAGTGCAAACGGTCATATTTGCAACTTTGCAACTTTTCAACGGCAGTTAGCTGTCAATCATCCTCACTTTGGACAGGTTATGTAGGATGACAAAGAGGAAAAGCAAGAACACAGACAATAAATAAAAATAAATAAATACATTAAATTAAATTAAAAAACCCATTTCAGTTCTCTAGTAATTAAACCCTGATCCACCTCATCTACAAACAGCCCGGCTGGATATTTAGCCACAGCAAGCTGATGGGCCCCCTTTCAAATTTCCTTAATGAGCCAACGACACGTTACATGAATGTCAATAACCAGGAATGCATCAAAATAATTAGAGCCAGCATGGTACAAAAACACTCTGTGCAAATTATTCCATTATTTCCCAATGAACTGGACCAGGCCAAACACATCTAATATGCGCCCTGGCGGTTTCCTGGAACCCTCAAGGGCAGGCATAATGCAGGGCTAAAGCAGAGATAAAATCACTTTATTGCTATTTTTAAAGGTAAACTGCCGGGGCCTGAATAATTCATTTTGGTAAATTTTTATCCATAAAACAAAAATAAGCAAAAAAAAGTTTTCTTTTCTGTTAACATCGGTGACTCGTGCTCAGGTCTTCTGCATTAATACATAGCAAAATCCAGCGACTGCTCAGTGCTGTAACCTGACCCCAGCTCCCATTACCCATAAACCCCTGAGCCACAAGCTGGCCACGCTCACTTCAGAACGACGCTCGTAGCCCGTGAACACGCGACCGCCTTCTGTATTTTGGCCTGTGATGCGGGCCTGCTAGAGGGGGTCATGGGTGGACACACCACCACCTGCATTCATTTATCGCCAAACCCAGGGAAAGGGAGCCAGAACACAGGAGGGGCAAAACAGATTCACTTACCACTTTTTTTTCTTTTTTTACAGCCTGGGGGGGTTTAGGTGCTATCATACTCACTTAATCACCCCCCCCTCAAACGACAGAAATAATTTTAACAGAGCACACACAAAGGGATGGAACACCTCAAACGCAGGGACCACCGCGGGGCCCCCTGCCCTGTCAAAGCCTGAATATAAAAATACGGGGGCCTGGCTTTTTCCCCCACGCCCTGCGCTGATCTCAGATCAGCCCGGGCTTAAGGAAGCGAGATGTGTTTCTCGCCTCAGGGTCTTGCAGGGCATGCGTCATGGTAATGAGGGCTTCCCTTTGATGAGGCCAGGTGGGACTCCATTAAGGGGAAGACGTGGATAAATATATTATTTCAATCGTATATACAGGCTACCCAGGTGCAACTGGACGTTTCACTAAACCACAGGCAACGCGTAGTGGTCAGAGTTGGAGGTGCACAGGCAAATTATATAAAGGTAAAAGGGAACTTTATCTACTTTTTCAGTCTTAATCATACTTACTCATTCTACATCCATAGAGAAATAGAGAAAGACAGCGAGCGAGAGAGAGAGAGAGAGAGAGAGAGAGAGAAAGAAAAAGAAAGAAAGAGAGAGAGGCGGGGGGGGGGGGCGGCAAAATTTCTGAATGTACTGGCAACATAAATAAAATATCATCTGCTTCTTTTCTCCAATTTCAGTTATTTATTGTTTCCTTTTGATTTGTCTCTCCAAGAGATCAAAAATAGGCCAGTCCTGACAGCTCAGCAACTCAAGACCGTCTCCTTTAATGAAATCTGGTTCTCCTTTAATCTATTTTTTATTTAAAAATCTTTTTTACCTTCAGGACGTTCATGCACACAGTCAGTTCGGTTCATTTCAGTTCAGACTGAGATGGCAGAAGAGGATACTTACAGGAGGTCCTGAAAGAGAAACAAAAAGAAAACAAAAACTCATTACTCATTTGAAACACATGAGGTATCTGACACGTGCAAAGGCCTGAAATAGCCGCTAGCTTCTAACACACAGACTGTAGCGCGAAGATTTGTGACGGGTCATGTTGATGTCCTCCAGCAAGAGCGACCTAAATATATATATATATATATATATATATATATATATATATATACAGTGTATACGCTTTCATTGATGCAGGCCACGGGGTCAACATAAATGCAGAGAATTCAGCTGCTTCCGGAACGTCCCATTTCAGCGGCCCCCCCCACCGTAGCGGCATAGCGTTTCTGCAGAGCTGCACATCCAAGGCTTTATTTAACCTTGGCGAAACTTCAACATCCTCATCTCTCATCCTCGTGCGCGTACCGCTGTTTGGCAACAATGCGGGGGGCATTACATTCATTCCGGAAGCTTCTCCTGTTTCTACACTACAAGGCCTGCCCGCTTGTTAAAAATGTCACACATATGCACACACATATATCGTACATGTCTGCACACACACTCACGAGTGCCTGCAAACACGTCCTCATTATACACACAAACAAACACACGCACACCAAACACATGCGTGTGCACAGACACTTGTACATACACACATGTACCTGGATTCATGCGTGCGCACACACGCAAACACACTTTTTTATGTGTAAGGTGCTGCTGGTAAACTTTCCCAATTACCCATGCTCAGAGGGACCTGTGGGTGTCGCTCCAGGATACGGGACCCTATCAAAGGCTTTCTGGATCACTTTAGGTCTTTGGGTCTTATTAGGAAAGAGCAGCTGCTCCACCTAAAAGCAGTGGTGCTTTTTTACGAGCCTCCTTTCACTCCCTCCCTCTCTCCCTCCCTCTCTCCATCCCTCTCTGCTTGCTTCTGACTGAAGGTAAAATGCGAATGAGCCCAGCAGCTGGGCTCTGGAGACCTGCGTTTGCTGCTTCAAGGCTGAACTTCAATGCCAATGTTTTACGGCTCATTGAGTGAGGCTACTTATTTTATACTGGCAACTTTCTCTCTCGCCCGCTCTCTCTCGCCCGTAAAATCGCAAGTTCATAATAAGCTACCCTTCACAAAAGAAGATGGAGAAGCTGATGGGTGTGTGTGAGTGTTTGTGTGTGTGCGTGTGCGTGTGTGTGGTTGGTTGGGTGGGGGGGCAGGATTCTAGAACGCTGTCGTAGTGGTGGAGATGAAGAGGAATGTGTTTGGCTAGGGCACAAACGGTTGCACAAAAGCGAATATCGATCGCACTTGTCGCTATCCCCTCAGTGAAAATAAATTTAACTCCCGACTCTTGTAACATAAGTGTAGAAAAGACAACTAAGCCCTTCTAAGCATTTCAGATGAAACAGAAACATGCAGTTGTTTCTTGGGCACGTCAGTCTTTCAACACAAATGTTTGAATTCACAAAGCACTGGTTCCTCAATAACATCTCAATAAGTTAATACGTTTCTATACCAGGGCGACACTCTCTATTCTTGTGTCAAAGGAGTCAAGACAATGCAATAACATTACTGGTGAGAGAAAGAGTCAGATGAAGGACCCCTGAAATGTTATATTTTGATCTCTTTGAGTGAATTATTTTGGTGCCACGGTTTGCCCACAAAGAAAGACGGAAAGAAAGTAAGTACGCAAAGCACTGCTGGAGTTCATATTTCAAATCCCACCTCTTCAAACGATGGCTCTCGCTACATCACATGCCTATGTGAAATATGGCCTATGACTCATCCTGTTATTGACAGCCCGGCATCATTGCCGCTGACTGTGACCTCACACAGGTGCGGCACACGTGACCGGCCGCGCGACATTACACACCATTATCGCCTTCTGAAATGACAGTACCCGAGCAGCTGCGACAAACTCTCTCTGTCCCTATCTCTCTATCTCTCTCTCTCTGAACTCAATGTTTTCTCTGAAAAAAACAACAGCTTCATTGACTGTCTGTTTATTTAAAAAAAATTTACAAGGCAACTGAATTTGAAGTCATTACTAATTAACTACACCTCAAATGGACAGGCAAAGCCTCTATTAGTGGTGTGATCCACTGTGATCCAGGAGAGCTGCAGGGTGTGCTGGTTATTGATGTTACCCCACATTTCATTGACTGATTAAAGCACATGGTTACACATTTAACTCAGCTTACCTACTTTCTTGGGTCTATGTCAGTTGCTACGTCTGTTGTACTGCTAGTGATACCCCCGCCAAAAATAAATTAATCCTAAAGGAAACCTCATTTGTTGAAGTTTAAATGAGATCTACATCCTTGCCTGTAGCTCTCCAGGACCCCTGCTGTAGCTGTTGATACCCGACAGATCAGAGTAATATGAGATTGAATGGGAGATTATGGGATTTCTCTTGCCAATATTTTGTATGTAGAGATCTGAAACCTCATGGGAAATCCCTAAGCCAATTAGAGTGGAGATGTAAAATACATACAGGGACGTAGTCAAATGGGGGGACTTTATATAAAAAAGGCTGCCATTCCTACACGTATCAACCGATATGGATGTTCTCCCCCTCAAATTAAAGCTGACAGTTTGCAATTTAACCTTATATTTATGGATGTATTTCAAATTCAATGTACTACAGTGTGAGTACGAAGCAACCAAAGAGACAAAACAACAGAAATTGTGTCAATACTTTTGCATTCAACTGTATGAGGGGGGAGGAACGCAAATCTACAGCGCCACAAGGCATTCCATTCTTCAGGCCATAAGACTGCCTCCTGCTTTAATTAGTGAATGAAAAGCTAACATTCGGATAGATTGTCAGAAAGCCGAGTTGGAGCTATTGGAGGGAAACTACATTATTACAATGTAATGCAAAACAGAATCGCAGCATTCAGTGCTTGGCATTTTTCATTGTCTTCCATCAAAAGAAATGAAAGGGTGACCTTGAACTAATTTAGAAAATGGACATTTCTTTTCCAGAGTGTTATTAAAGTGATGAGGCCTGTTTGTGGCTTTGTACGGTACATGCAGGATGTCTAGCTTGAACGATGATAAAATACTAATTTATTGTGACCAACAGGCATTCTGTCGAGTCCGCAGCAGTTAGGCTTGATCGACTGAGGCCTTGAGGGTGTCGATACCGATTCACGCAAACTCCTCATAATGACATTAATCTGTAAAAAAATGTTCACTGTCAGCGATTGTGAAGCACTGGGCCCAGGGCTGCTGGATGGCTCAGCCTCTTAAAAGGATAGTTCACTTTCTGAAAATTTTATTTCTGTTGCGGTGTATGTTTCTGATTGGCCCAGACAGGTTTGTGTGGGATGAAGGATATTTTAGATACTTAACAGAGATTTTTGATGATCTGCTGGCTTAAAATTTAAATGTATTCAGAGGTTCAGGGTTTAAAGCCAAAAAATATGCTTCCAGTAACTCCAAAGCAGATTGTATAACGAATGCCGCCAGGGGTTGTAGGCTACATGTGAATACTACTAGAATATTATTATTAAAAAAAAAAAAAAAAAAACATTAAATCTTATTTCTGATTTGAACTATTCTCTATGGTACACCCCCCCCCCCCCAAAAGCTGGACGTTTCCTCAGGTCTGGTGACTACAGGAGTGTAACTGGTGTGACTACGTGAGTGTAACTGGTGTGACTACGTGAGTGTAACTGGTGAGCATGTGAGTGTACCTGGTGACCACAGGAGTGTAACTGGTGAGTACGTGAGTGTAACTGGTGACTACATGAGTGTAACTGGTGACTATGTGAGTGAAACTGGTGACTACATGAGTGTAACTGGATTCTACATGAGTGTAACTGGTGACTATGTGAGTGTAACTGGTGACTACATGAGTGTAACTGGATTCTACATGAGTGTAACTGGTGACTACATGAGTGTAACTGGTGACTACGTGAGTGTAACTGGTGACTACATGAGTGTAACTGGTGACTACGTGAGTGTAACTGGTGTGACTACGTGAGTGTAACTGGTGTGACTACGTGAGTGTAACTGGTGAGTATGTGAGTGTACCTGGTGACCACAGGAGTGTAACTGGTGACTACGTGAGTGTAACTGGTGACTACATGAGTGTAACTGGTGACTATGTGAGTGTAATGTAGTCACCAGTTACACTCATGTAGTCACCAGTTACACTCACGTAGGCACCAGTTACACTCATGTAGAATCCAGTTACACTCATGTAGTCACCAGTTACACTCACATAGTCACCAGTTACTCTCATGTAGAATCCAGTTACACTCATGTAGTCACCAGTTTCACTCACATAGTCACCCCCCCCCCCCCCCCCCCCCCCAAGCTGGACGTTTCCTCAGGTCTGGTGACTACAGGAGTGTAACTGGTGTGACTACGTGAGTGTAACTGGTGAGTATGTGAGTGTACCTGGTGACCACAGGAGTGTAACTGGTGACTACGTGAGTGTAACTGGTGACTACATGAGTGTAACTGGTGACTACATGAGTGTAACTGGATTCTACATGAGTGTAACTGGTGCCTACGTGAGTGTAACTGGTGACTACATGAGTGTAACTGGATTCTACATGAGTGTAACTGGTGACTACATGAGTGTAACTGGTGACTACGTGAGTGTAACTGGTGACTACATGAGTGTAACTGGTGACTACGTGAGTGTAACTGGTGTGACTACGTGAGTGTAACTGGTGTGACTACGTGAGTGTAACTGGTGAGTATGTGAGTGTAACTGGTGAGTATGTGAGTGTAACTGGTGAGTATGTGAGTGTACCTGGTGACCACAGGAGTGTAACTGGTGACTACGTGAGTGTAACTGGTGACTACATGAGTGTAACTGGATTCTACATGAGTGTAACTGGTGACTACATGAGTGTAACTGGTGTGACTACGTGAGTGTAACTGGTGAGTATGTGAGTGTACCTGGTGACCACATGAGTGTAACTGGTGACTACATGAGTGTAACTGGTGTGACTACGTGAGTGTAACTGGTGAGTATGTGAGTGTACCTGGTGACCACAGGAGTGTAACTGGTGACTACGTGAGTGTAACTGGTGACTACATGAGTGTAACTGGTGACTATGTGAGTGTAATGTAGTCACCAGTTACACTCATGTAGTCACCAGTTACACTCACGTAGGCACCAGTTACACTCATGTAGAATCCAGTTACACTCATGTAGTCACCAGTTACACTCACATAGTCACCAGTTACTCTCATGTAGAATCCAGTTACACTCATGTAGTCACCAGTTTCACTCACATAGTCACCCCCCCCCCCCCCCCCCCCCCCCCCCAAGCTGGACGTTTCCTCAGGTCTGGTGACTACAGGAGTGTAACTGGTGTGACTACGTGAGTGTAACTGGTGAGTATGTGAGTGTACCTGGTGACCACAGGAGTGTAACTGGTGACTACGTGAGTGTAACTGGTGACTACATGAGTGTAACTGGTGACTACATGAGTGTAACTGGATTCTACATGAGTGTAACTGGTGCCTACGTGAGTGTAACTGGTGACTACATGAGTGTAACTGGATTCTACATGAGTGTAACTGGTGACTACATGAGTGTAACTGGTGACTACGTGAGTGTAACTGGTGACTACATGAGTGTAACTGGTGACTACGTGAGTGTAACTGGTGTGACTACGTGAGTGTAACTGGTGTGACTACGTGAGTGTAACTGGTGAGTATGTGAGTGTAACTGGTGAGTATGTGAGTGTACCTGGTGAGTATGTGAGTGTACCTGGTGACCACAGGAGTGTAACTGGTGACTACGTGAGTGTAACTGGTGACTACATGAGTGTAACTGGATTCTACATGAGTGTAACTGGTGACTACATGAGTGTAACTGGTGACTACGTGAGTGTAACTGGTGACTGCATGAGTGTAACTGGTGACTACGTGAGTGTAACTGGTGTGACTACGTGAGTGTAACTGGTGTGACTACGTGAGTGTAACTGGTGAGTATGTGAGTGTAACTGGTGAGTATGTGAGTGTACCTGGTGACCACAGGAGTGTAACTGGTGACTACGTGAGTGTAACTGGTGACTACATGAGTGTAACTGGATTCTACATGAGTGTAACTGGTGACTACATGAGTGTAACTGGTGACTACGTGAGTGTAACCGGTGACTGCATGAGTGTAACTGGTGACTACGTGAGTGTAACTGGTGTGACTACGTGAGTGTAACTGGTGTGACTACGTGAGTGTAACTGGTGAGTATGTGAGTGTAACTGGTGAGTATGTGAGTGTACCTGGTGACCACAGGAGTGTAACTGGTGACTACGTGAGTGTAACTGGTGACTACGTGAGTGTAACTGGTGACTACATGAGTGTAACTGGTGACTATGTGAGTGTAACTGGTGCCTACGTGAGTGTAACTGGTGACTACATGAGTGTAACTGGATTCTACATGAGTGTAACTGGTGACTACATGAGTGTAACTGGTGACTACGTGAGTGTAACTGGTGACTAGGCGAGTGTAACTGGTGACTACGTGAGTGTAACTAGTGACTATGTGAGTGTAACTGGTGACTACGTGAGTCTAACTGGTGACTAGGCGAGTGTAACTGGTGACTACTTGAGTCTAACTGGTGACTACAGAGTGAAAGGAAGTAGCGGCTTGACAACACACATTGCTGAGGGAGAGCGTATCCTTGTCCACCATAGGTTTATTTTTTAATTAGATTTTTTTATTCATTGTAGACATCACATTAGTACAACAGGCAATGTGCAGTGAGCACCAGGTGTTGAGTGTTTACAGCTAGTTTACAACAGCTGTCCCAACCGAGGACTCTTTGCCAATTGGACATTCTAAATTAAAAAATGTTCTCATATTGTAAATTGCATTCCTAGTTAAATGGGTGGTAAATTTATGCAAAAACTAAAAAAGAAAAGACAGAATCCAGGGCTCTGAACTCTCACTGAGAGCCTGACTGCCACTGTGGTGCTCGGCTGGAACCTGGAGCCCGCAGACAGGGACCCAGCTCACCGAACAGGTCAGTCAAAAAATAAATCTCCCCCTTCACCAACCCTGTTCACTGGAAACATCTCCCTCACAGACAACCCTTGCTTTGAGATGTTTTTTCTTCTGGGGAAATACCACGTATTTTGTTCCGGTATATTCTTTTCCACTGCCCAGTTTTTCCCCTTTCAGGGGAACGTCCAGATTAAATCTCACGTCTCATCTGGGTGTTCTTGGGGGTCCCCTTACCACAGAAGAACACACATCATGGGCTCCCATGCCTCAAACCGTCAGGCTGTAAGACGCCGAGACCAGAGATGAAAGACAAGTCCTGGAAAATATACTATTTCCTCTCCTGCTCGGTGGACAGATTAGGGAAATGGGCGGGGCTGAATCTCAGTATGAGCCCCTTTGCTGGAGGGATTTAAAGACCAAAGGTACGCCACATGTGCCTTCATGTCCCGAGCTGCAGGAATTTATTTATGATGCTCATGAATCAAAAGCCATTTCAATGTCAATGGCAGTGCAATAGCTGGCTTTTATTTAACAGCAGCTCCAACGTCTCTCCTCAGCGCAGAAAACGACTCAGATATGAATATTAGCATCATAAAATCCACTGGTGCTGCTCTGGTGGTGGTGCTCTGAGAAAGCATGACTGGAAAAGTGTGGAGAGGAAACAGCAGTGTGTGTGTCTGTAGGGAGGGGAGCCTGTGTGTGTGTGTGTGTTGAGTGTTTGTGTGTGTGTTTGCGTATGTGAGAGTGTGTATGTGTGTGTGTGTGTGTGTGTGTGTGTGTTTGTATGTGTGGGGAGGGGAACCTGTGTGTGTGTGTGTGTGTGTGTGTGTGTGTGTGTGCTGCCTGACAGCTGCAGCTCAGTGGTGACTGCATTGGGGGCAGGGCAGGGCGGGGCAGGGCAGAGCAGGGCAGGGCAGGGAGGGGGGCGGGGCAGGGCAGAGCAGAGCAGAGCAGGGCGGGGCCAAGCAGGGCTGTGTGAGAGTGGCACCGGGACAGGGAGGGGCAAAATTGTCCAGGGAGATCAGAGGCAACATTGTCATGTGCTACTCAAGTGCAAGTGGAAATCAGGCACTCAAAATCAGCAAGAGAAACATTTGAACTAAAGTTAAAACCTTCCATTACAGCAGAATGCCCTCAGCATCTGATTAATATGGAAGAGTAAACTGCTTGCTTCTTTCTCTAATTGGTTTCAAGCCACGTAGTGAAACATGCAGATAATAAGGCGAGAACAAGCTTGGAGCCAGAATGCGCAGTTCCACGTGTTTTGTTTAAAAATTAAGCTGTGCACTTGGCGACATACAGCAGATTCAAAATTAATTAGACTCCAACAAGGCAGAAAACCTGCAACAACAGAGACCTTTCAAGGCGTCTCTAAATTACCTTTCATTTCTGACACATTAAAGCTGTCATTGGAATTAACAGAAATTTTTAAGTTATTGGAGTTAAAAAAATTAGTTTTCATTATTATAATAATTTTTTTATATCAGCAACCATTTAATTGCTGCCATGGCGGAGCTTCTACCTCATAACACTGTCTTCCTGTAAATGTGAATCAGATTTATTTAGTTTAGTCATTCCAAAGGTTTTATGAGTGGAATACCTTTGGTCCCAGGGATGGCAATTGGGCAGAAGCAATGACTCAAGTGCAGAACGCAAGGCTCCAACGTCTATTAGCCTTTCCTATTAGCAATTACGTACACAAAGGCTGTGACTTATACGTTTTCCTAACCTTAATTAGCTCCAATATCTTTTTTTCCAGTTTCAGAGTGCGCAGTGATAGGCAGTGAAACCGCAAACATGGTTTCCTCAGAATGAACTGGATCCAGCTGGACTGGTCCGGCATTCCTGCCAGGAGACAGTTCTCCAGACGTCCGGTAACTTGGAACGGGCCGTGACAGGACAACACGCCCAAACATTTCAGAGCGTAAGAGTGGGAAGCTTGCCTCCACTGCAACAGCTTTACTGGACAAACTAGCCCCACAGTCCTCTGTAGTCCACTACAGTCATTTACAGGAGTTTCTGAAAACTCCGGAGACTCAAAGTCTGATGCCCTGAAGCCTTCGATCTAATCTTCAGATCCATTCAGGGTCAAACAAAGAGAAACATACATATTTATTATTCTACATCAAAATTTTGATTGACTTTTTGGAGGGTGTTCATAAGACAGAGTCATGCACAAGAGTCTACTGCACGCAAATAAATAGGCTATTGTTCATTAGTCAAATATTACTCTGAAGTATTTGCTATGTTACCATAGCTACCAGCTACCCAAACTGATTGATAAAAAGTGCATTATGAGCGTTCTAAGTGAACAAACAATAATTGTACTGACTGGTGTGTTTCCTAATGCCTGTAAATGTGAGGCTAGATGCTGAAACTCTTGTTTCATGATTTATATATATATATACTGTATATACAGTATATATATTTATATCTAAATCATGAGGCTGTCAGCTTTAATTTAAGTATTTACATCCATATACAGTGATCCATGTAGGAATTACAGCCGTTTTTTATAAATAGTCCCGCCATTTTAGGCGACCAAAAGTAATTGGACAATTTAACATAAGCATGAATAAAGTCATCATACATTTTGTACTTGTTGCAAATCCTTTGCATTTGATGACAGCCTCAAATCTATGACCCATAGACATAACCAGACGATGGATATCTTCCCTGGTGATGCTCTGCCAGGCCTGTACTGCAGACATCTTCAGTTCCTGTTTGTTTTGGAATTTTTGCCTTCAGTCTTGTCTTCCAATGTTCAATTGGATTCAGGTCAGGTAATTGATGTAGTCAGTCAAGAACATTCCACTTTTTGGCCCTGAAAAACTCCTTGGTTGCTTTAAGAGTTTTTTTGTGGTCACTGTCCTGCTGACAAGTGAAGCGCCATCCAATGAGTTTTGAGGCATCCAAATCTGAGCAGATCAGATGTTTCTGTACACTTCAGAATTCATCCAGCAGTCACATCATCAAAAAAGACAAGTGAGCCTGTTCCAGTGGGAGCCATACCCAAGCCATAAGATTGGCATGGTTACCCAAGCCAATTGTCATGGTTACGCTCCTTACTCAAAGTAAGAAACACTGAAAAGGCTTGCAGGCTTAATACTGAATGTGCAGTGTGCATAATGGAGTGTTGTTGCAGACATTGGTGGGACACACAGGAAGAACAACAGGGTAAACACATTGGAGATGCAAGTACGTAAACAAATAGGAAACACACACTTATGAACACATTGGAGACACGTGTATGCAACCAAATTGGACACACACATTCGTAAACACATTGGAGACGCACGTACGTATAAGAAAAAATAATTACCCGCACACTGTTGAAGAATGCACGTACGTAACACGTAAGAAAGCACACACTTTACCCAGTTTACACATGCAAACAGGAAATGCACACGTGTAAACATGCAGGAAACACATCAACACACAGTAAATGTATACATGTAAACAAGTAAGAAAGGCATAAAAAAGCAGGAACAGCGTGTACGGAGACTCACCGGCTTGGCCATCTCTGCCCCTCCTTCCTCGCTTTCCTGGCGAGCCTTTAATTACAAACAGAAAAAAAACAATGTAGTCAGGTTTTGTGTCGTACATAATTCAGCTTAATGTGTTTCCGCAGTTTATGTTTTGTCTTTCTTGGCAGGGCAAATGAAACCATCTGAAAACGAATTCCTCAGACAAAATAAAAAATTAAAATGAGCCGAATATTTTTGTGAACTATCGCAATGTTAGCCTGGGGACTTTTAGACTTCTTAATGACTTAAGGACTAAATATATTTGAAGTATTTCTAGACTGAGGGATGTGGAGGGCAGGACACACAAACAAAAAGATGACACAGACTGCCTTTGTCACAACTAGGATCCTTTTGTTTCACTTGTTCATCGCTTTTTTAGGTTTAATGCTCTTATGTTTAATTTGTTTTATAACAGTCATTTTGGGTTAGCCTGGCGCTCCACGAGCTACAATGACCTCTTACTGCTCAGTTGGAAGAGTACAACGATTATACTCGTTGTTAACTTTTACATGCTGGGGAACTAAACTAGACCGAACACGGGAAGTCTGTCTCATCATCGCCTAAAAGGTGCTCACTTCAAAGTAGGCTTAAAGGTAAGGGGGGTTACAAAGCAGTGATGTTAGAAAGTTGGGGGTAACAGGTTTTTAAACTTGACCTTCAGTGTTTTAAACGAGCGCTTGTGAAAGGTATAGGTTCACATCTCTGGCAGCTCAAACTTCGTCAAGGATACTCTGCAGCAACGGTCAAAGCATACAGGCGAACTCTGGAGTATTGTGATCAGAGTATAGGGTCAGACAAGATTGTAAGCGTGCACATACAGTGAGAACCATAATTCATTGAACAGTGACACATTTTTTGTTATTTGGGTTCCGTACTCTAGCACTTTGAGTTTGAAAGGATACATAAATATTTGGTTGCATATCCTTTGCATTTTCCTATTGAACTCTATGGAAAAATAAGTCAGGAGAAACAACCCTTAAAGTGATCCATCCACTGCTAAATCTAGTCCCACCCCCCAATTCCCATAGAGATCCATTCAAATGCAGACAAGTTATAGTATCGCTTGTAAGAGTCCCAGAAAATAAGATATGAAGAGTCTTTTGATATTGTTGTGGAAATTAAGTTTTAAATTAAGTTTTGTTCGGTAATACTCATTTGAGCATCTCGGGACAATAAAAAAAGACCGTCTGTGTGTTTTTTGTTTTATTTTTTCCTCACGATACATCGTTGAGCTCACTGAAAGTCAGATATTTTCCCATAGGAATACATTGAGCAGCAGAGACCAACCAACCTAGTGACGTCATGACCGCAGTTGGTCCAAGATGGCTGCGCCCGAGTGGAAAAAAAGCGAATTTCAACTTCTTTTTCCAGCAAATACGGGTCGGTTTGAGATTTGAAGGCACGGTCATATCTAATTTAAGGTAAAAAGCTAACGAACCAGAGCCACTTTACAAAGTGCTTCATGTCCCCTTTAAGGTTGATCAAGTACGTATGTACATTATAGTGGGGTTTCTATCATTTCTGTCATAAGGTTGTGTGGGCTCAGGAATGTAACTCCATGAGTGTCATGTTGTCAAAGCATTCAGGTTCACAAAATGGAGCACAAAGCTGGCAAGTGTGCCAACCTCAAACTCATGAGGTCGACTCCGTGGAAAGGTCCAATGTGCTCAGACACGCCCTTTCCCTCTCAGTGTTCCATGCTCCGATATCACCTGCGACAGGTACATTACCATTCCAATTCTGCTCACATGTAAATGTTTTTCACTGTGTGCCGATGTGAAGATCATCTCAGAGCTAAACAAAGACGATTCAGGGCTGAAATTTTCCAGGCCCAGGCAGGGCGTGAACCCTCGCACAAAGGCTTGTATTCTTCCCTCGCCATCAGAACTGCCAAGGAGCCCCTTTTTATTATTTTAGTAAAGCTTGAGGATATTGAAGCTGAGAAATGGATGCAGGACAATGGCTCACAGACGGGAGGGGTTTCAGACGTTAAACGGAGGCCCTGAAATTTGGCAAGGTGCTGTGTTCTAAATTACTGGTTCACCACAACGCCGTCTCTAAGCTTGCATCTCCCTCTCGCTCTCCCTCTCCCTCTCAGCACCGCCCCTGGGTAAGGACCAGCAGCTGTGGAATCGGGTTGAGGCTTGGCCAATATAAATGCACAAAGTTACCACGGGAACTGTTCATCCAAAAAACCACCAACACCCCCATCTTTGTTTGCGGGTGCCTGTCTAGATTAATCATCTTAAATACCACATTCTCACTGAGCGATACAAAATTCAGTGCATTTTTTCCAGTGCATCATGTATTGTAAAAAGTAAAAAAGTCTTGAGAACCACATTTCTACGATGGCTCTGATTTGATTGCAGTACTTATCTCTCGCACTAGTGGTGGTTTTCTAACCATGTTAAATGCATATTTTGTAAGCTGCTTTGACTAAAAGCCTCCACCACAGGGCTAAAGTACACACTGTAATTATGATTCTGAGTGAAACATACTCTGGAGAGAGGTGCAGTGACCTTTCTGAAGATACTGTATATGTTGGTCTAGATGCAACACAGCTGAGTGTCAAATAGGGGCTTTAACATAATAAGCCCCTCTCACCGTGAGTGTTTGGTGTCTCTGTAGCTCAGTCAGGGGTGGGCCAGGGGTTGGCGGCCTGGTGCGTTGTGAGTCAGAGGTGTGTCAAAGGTGAGTCACAGGTACATCACAGATGTTATTCAGAGGTGCGAGACGAAGGTGGAAGTCACAGGTGACTCACAGGTAAGAGTCACAGGTGGGAGTCACAGGTGAAGTCACAGGTCTCTCACTTCACCGTGTGCCCTCGCCAAATCACTGAAGAGACCGGCGTCACAGGCGTAACAAGTTTGGTTTCAGTCATTGACCATGACACAGGCCTGTTCTACAGCTGCTCTGCACCTTGTTCTAAACTTCCAAGACATATCAGAGGTGCAAAACTAAACAAAAGAACTTGGACTATAAGCATATATTCTGGATAGAATAGCCCTACTTCTACTACATTTAAAACTATACACTCAAAGTTCTGTACTACTTAAAGAACCGTATCCTCAATTGCACTACTTTTGCACGTAATCTTCTCTTGTAGGTTTATGTAATGAGTCCTATTATCAGTTGTGACTCTGATAACTTAACCTTAAATGCATGCACTTTTTGCAAGTCACGATGGATAATCGTGCCTTCTACACTCTTAAACTTTAAGTGCAGTTGCTCCTTTAAATCAGGTCTTCAGACTCACCTGTTCTCATGTGCCTTATTCCTCTTAGTTCAAACATTTAGGATTAAGGCTTGTACTTTTGCATCTTTTTGAAATGTTCCCTAAGGGATGCAAGGACAGGGAGTTAAAGGTTCGCATTATTGCAAGGACAGGGAGTAACACGATCGCATTATTTGTTTGCGAGCCGATTTCTGGAGGCTCCAATATAAATTGTGGAAAGCACATTACCTGTACACTATAGAGCACATTATTCACAGCAAACACTAAGCTTTATATTTTCGAGGTCTGGTGGGTACAGACAGGGCCAGTATATTTCTAAAGATACAGGAGGCTGAATGTTTTCTCCCAGATAAACAGTGACATATAGTGTGCATTAAGCCCACTGGCTTTATCAGAAGGGTGAAATTATTTGATGATTTGCCCTTTTAAGCCCCTGCTGTTGGAGGGTTGTTGTCAGTTTTTGTACGGTTTATCCTACTTGCAGTGGAACTACAGGAGAAATTAAAGCCTATAACCTCCTACCAATTAAAAATAGTAACCAGATCCTTAATACTTCAGCCATCTCTGCCCTCACTCTCCCATTCTCTCTCTCTCTCTCTCTCTCTCCAGATATTCTCTTACACTTTATACCTTATACCCGAGTCACTTTCATTAGCACTCCTTGTAATGTAATCACTGTTGAAGTGTAAGTGCTGATAGAACAGCGCAATGTTAGCTATTGTTTAATTAACATATTGTTTGTGTACTGGTTTATGTGTGTAAGCTATAAGCATTTGCATTCGGATCCACAATCAAGAATAAAATCTACAGCTGCCCCTCTCCATGTGACAGGAAGACTTTGCGAGAGGGAGTGGCATTATCAAGCGATGGCAGGGTAGTATGATGGTTAGGGAACTGGACTTGTAACCTGGGGTTGCAGGTTAAATTCCCAAGTAGGGCACTTCTGTTGTACCCTTGAACAAGGTACGTATATATCCAGATGTATAGATTATGCAGAAATGCTGTCCTGGTTGCTCTGGAATGCTTGTAATGTAATGTAATCAACTGCAAGCCGTCCATCGCAGCTGCTCAATTTCCAAACACATCGCTTAGTTGGGTTTGACGGTTGGCTGTGAATGTGTACTACATTGCTGCTTCATTTCCAAACACATTGCTTTGTTGGGTTTGACGGTTGGCTGTGAATGTGTACTACATTGCTGCTTCATTTCCAAACACATTGCTTTGTTGGGTTTGACGGTTGGCTGTGAATGTGTACTACATTGCTGCTTCATTTCCAAACACATTGCTTTGTTGGGTTTGACTGGTGGCTCTAAATGTGTCTCAACACAGGGTGCTGCGGTGTACATAAGTCAAGCTATATGAAAAGGGCCTGTTGATTTATCCCATATGGTTGCTTGTTGTCACATCAATACAATGCATCCCTGACTTTGAACAATTGGTTGTGCTCTTAACTTTAATAAGAAGTGGACATGGTATTCTTACACCTGTTAAGACCATTGCTCTCAGACAAAATTACATGAAGAAGATTTCACAATTTTATGCAATTAAAATGTTAAAATGTTATTTATGGCTATTAATGCTTCATTAAATACGGCATCATATGTCCATGCTAATATTCACATTAGAAAGTAGATACAGTACATTTTTTTTTTTTTAAGTATATATATATATATATATATAGTATATATATATATATATATATATATATTATGTATTATAATATTATATTATGGATACATGTGGTACTTTGCTTTGTAAATGTACAAATGTACTGATGTATATGTAAAATGTAAACAAATGTAAACTAATGTAATGTAAAACAAATGTAAATGTTTCAGCCTGAGTTTTCTTTGAACATTCCTCAATATTGACTCTCGTTATTACTCATTCATGAAGCATTTATACATGTGTTATAACATACAAGAGTTCCCCTTAGCAGATGATAAAATGCGATAAGCATGCTATGCTGAAAGGGTAGGATCTCAGTTTTGTACCGAAGAGTTCAAATTGTTTTAATAAACAAAATTCAATTCTGAGGCAGTTAGAGGAGAAGAGAGATAATAAAAGAGGAGACGAAAAGAAGAAAATAAAACTGAGCACAATAATAGCCTCTTTTGGAGTATTCAATAAAGTTGAAAAAGTAGTCAATCTCCATTAATGTTCTCCCCTACCCAGCTTCCTTCACTAAAAAATAATCTTTCAGAAAATAGACTTTCTTTTCCATCTCAGCCAGCTTATGAAGTCAGATTGATGTTATCTCTAGGGTGCCTCACAATCTTGGCCTTGTTTTTGAACGCAATACCAGGCCTCATGCAGGAACCAATAATGAAATCATTAAAAAACTTCTTTCTTGATGAAACAAAACTCCACATATAAATGTTGAAAATGCTGTGGCAGAAATGGCATGCGGGGCACAGAAAGCAAATGTGCTTTAAGGGGGGGGGGGGGGGGTTAGCTATAGTATGTGACTGTACAGTACAGGCCTGATAATCATGTACAACATAGACCTTATCTTTCCTTCTGCAGGCATCTGGCATGCTGATGTAATGTAATGCTAATGTGATATAATGCTAATGTAGCGTAATGCTAATGTAATGCGTTGTAAATAGTTTGTGTGGCAGGCTTCCGGTAATACTGTCACACAGTGGGGCCTTAAAGGACAGAGTCTTTTGGCTTTATGATAAAAGGCAGAGGGTTTAAGTGAGGCAATATGTCACGGTTTTCGGTTTGAAGGATATTTTAAGTAATGCAATTTTCTGCTCCTACAGTGCCTGCCCTTTCCAAATGTAAACAAAGTCAGATTTTCAAGTATTTTTTTTTTCTGCAAAGTGTGTGTTGTACAGAAAACTACAGCTTAAAGATAATGTGCTTGTTAGTACAGTATGCATGTAATTATTAAATAACATATTGAACTTTGATAATGATGCATTGCTTGTACAGGTATATGGTATTGCATGTACTCAAACACATGAATGAGCGTGTTCATTTTTGGCATCAAAGATAATATTAAATACAACAGGATGAATTTTAGGCTTTTATTTAGGCCCTCGCAGGGGTAATGGTGATGTTTACCAGGGCAGAGGTCAGGGTGGGGGGAGGGGGAGCGGTAATGGAAGGTGCTCCTTGCATGAGGATGGACATGTGATCAGTGGTTATGTGACCAGTGCTGTTAAAGTCGGTCAGCACAGGCAGAGACCCCTCCAGACAGGGTGCATCCTTAGAGAGATTTTAAGCGTCTGAAGACCCTCCTCCATCCTCCATCCTGGACCGGTTCAGGAGTTCCCCCCTTCCCTTTCCATTCCCAAAAGCCTATTATCCACCCCTTCTGCTCACAAAACAAACTGGTGTGCCTTCAGCAGGGTGAACACTAGCAAATGCTGGGTAATGCTCATGAACATATTTAAATGTATTTTCTGTGTGCCGAGAATCTTTGCTCACATTAGCTAACAATCTGAAAAAAGTGAGCAGTGAACAAAGATGTCAGCCAAAAAGGGAAAATCCCAAGAGGACAACTAAACTGACCACCATTTGGGTGCTAATGTTTTAATAAATTAACCTACAGACGTGCTCAAATTTGTTGGTACCCCTGGTAAAAATGGGTAAAAATGGTTATAAAAAATTCACCTTTTGGTGAATTAGCTTAATCTCACACTGAAAAAATTTGAAAAATCCAACCTTTAATTGACGTTCATTTATTATTAGAAAAAAAAAATTCTCATCAAGAAATACTTTTTTTTAACTTGAATGGTTTCTTCTCCTGACTTATTTTTCCATAGAGTTCAATAGGAAAATGTGTCAGGAGAAACAACCCTTAAAGTGATCCATCCATATCTACTGCATATCTGGTAGCAGAGTGATGGTTTGAGACTTGTTTGATACCTCAGACCCTTGATGACTTAGAGCCATTTTACCAACCATGTATTCCATACTGTTCAAGCATAATTTACAGCTAAATCTAGTCCCACCCCCAAATTCCCATAGAGATCCATTCAAATGCAGAGACGTTATAGTATCGCTTGTAAGAGTACCAGAAAATAAGATATCAAAAGTATTTTGATGTTGTTGGGTCACAGACATCAGGAAATCATGGCATGCAAAGATATGCAAACAAATATTAAAAATTATTACTTTATTCAATATATAAATGCAGGGGTACCAATAATTGTGGCCAAAATGGTTTTGTTACAAATAATTATTTCTTGATGAGGGATTTTTTTTTCTCATAATAAATGAACGTCAATTAAATTTTTTTCTAATTTTCTTTCTAATTTTTTCAGTGTGAGATTAAGCTAATTCACCAAACGCTGAATTTTGTATAACCCTTTTTACCCATCTTTACCAGGGGGTACCAACAAATTTGAGCACGTCTAAAAAAAGTTACGAGGGTAATCCTCAGTGAAAATACCTCTTATTGTTTTCGCACCCATCCAATTTACATTTAAATGAATCGGCAAACAAAATAGAATCTCCAATTTTAAATTGTTCAACAGTAAGTGTTATAAGGGTTACTGTCCTCCTTGCTGAACATACATCTGGTCTTGTTCCTTTTGCATCACTTTTGTCAGCTGTCAGCCAATCATCGCAAAGGGCATGAAACCACATTGATAATCCCGCCGACCATTAAATGTCAAAAGTGGCAGTTGTTGTGTCCAATTGTGCCAACGTTGACCTTTACAGTCCAATTTCCTTCAAAGCGGAGTGTGTTTTTTAAAATTATTTTGGTGGGGGGGGGGGGGGGGGCAATATGTGAATATTGTCATTTAAAAAATCTTTGAAACTGAAGAAAGTAACCTGGTCTCAAGCCATTTGTGTTGATAGGCTGATGTTTGGCCATAGTGTTGGCAAGGACATGAGGCCAGGGTGCAATGACTTTGCCTGCCATGCCAGCCATGCTTTTCCTAATTTCAGGATTCTACTCAATGCTACGTATATAGCATACATTTAATCAATCTAGGAAATTAATTAATGAACTGAAAAAAATAATTTGTCACAATAATCTATAAAGTTTTTTTATCTTTTTGCAATTCATTTCCTGATTTGAACTGAAATAGAATGGATCCCAAACCCTGCCTTTTTTAGTAAATTAAATACAGACTAACTAACCAAGCAACAACAACAGTAGTAACAACAAAAATAGTTTATTTTATTATGATATGTTTTTATAATTACCGTTGTTACTATTATTGCCGTTCACTGTTATTATTAATTCATATCATTGTTGTTATTTGTTTGCTGTTAATATTACTACCCTTGTTTATCATCATTATCTTATATTATCATTACTCATTATTGTTATTATTACTACTCCTACTTTTTTAGATAATTTGTTTCCCTTTTCCTGCGGTATTCAGTATTGTTATCATTATTACTATTTATTGTTGTGTCTAATATTACTATTACTATGATTATCATTTGATTCTCAGTATTAATACTTTCCCATTCCAATTATAGGCCTTCCCAAACCCTGCTTGATTTCCATTTTGTAGTAAGAAACCTCATTCCACACTTTAACCATAAATTCACCCGCTCCTAGCATGCCTGATAAAAATTCAATGTATTGGACATGAACACTGCCTGCATAAACACTGTGCGTATGCATGTATGCGCATATATGTAGTGTTTTTTATTTTCCGCCATTGGATAATCCAAAACCATGCACGTTAACTTTGAGGCCGTTTTCTTCTAAAGGCAGTTAAACTTTTAAAGCATAACTCCTGTGAACTGGACTCCGGAAAGCACTGGAGGCTAATCTCTTTGTTTACAGATGATTTGAAGATATGCAGAATAACTATGCGGAAGAAATGCCGCTGCACTCTGAGAATAAGCTCTTTGCTAATGGAGTTAGGAATGAGAGTAATGCATATATATGTTTTCGATTGGATTTACAAATGTTAAAAAGCATTCCTGGCCTGAGTTTTCTTGTGGTTTGTGCTAAGACCATCGCTGAAGTTCCAGAAGCGCAAATCCAGTCCAAAGGTCCATCTGCAGGATTTCTGTGAGAAACCATCTGCAGGATAAATTGACTTAATTCACATTGCTGAAAATTGATACTTTCTCACTGTCTCCCTCAGTCGAAGACACACTTCCGAGCCATTGAAAGCTCGTATTTTCCAAAATTAGCGAGCGATATGAATGAGTGTAGCTGTTAGCGAGACATGAGTGACGCTGGAGACGAGACAGAGGCATAGCTGGAGACCCCCTGGCTGGGCTGTCGATCGGCACTCAGTCATAGCTGAATGCCGTTAGGAACATTAGGGTTTTCTGGTATTTGTGATCACGTGGGACGGGCAGATGTGACGTGCCCTCCCTCCCCAGGCAATCTGGTGTTCATTACAAAAACCACCCCACACGATCTGGGCTGAACAATGAGTTGGCTCGCAGTGCGGACGCAGGGAGAGGGGATGAAGATGCTGGATCCCATCCGATTCACTTACATAGAACAGCCTCTTCTACACAAGTGCTCCAATAATTCATTCACATGGCTTCTCATACCATAGCTATGCTGATGATACTCAACTCTTCCTCTCTTTCCCTCCCTCTACCCCACAGGTTAAGGAGAGGATATCTGCTTGTCTGACTGACATCTCTGAGTGGATGGCTACCCATCACCTGAAGCTCAACCTTGACAAGACAGAGCTCCTCTTCATGCCGTACAAGACCTCCCCACTACATGACCTCTCCATCACCGTTGACGGGACCGTGGTGGCTGCCTCCCCGCTCTGCAAGGAACCTGGGGGTGGTCCTGGACGACTGGCTGGACTTCAAAGAGCACATCAGGGCGACGGCACGGTCCTGCAGGTTCCTCCTGTACAACATCAGGAGGATTCGACCGTACCTGACCACCTACTCCACCCAGCTTCTTGTCCAGACCATGGTCACCTCACGCCTGGACTACTGCAACTCCCTGCTCGCAAGCCTACCGGCCTGCGCCATTCTGCCTCTTCAACTGATCCAAAATGCAGCTCCCCGGCTTGTGTTCAACCATCCTGAGTGGTGTATTGTTGAGATTTTCCCATGTAACCCCCCTGCTGAGGTCACTCCACTGGCTGCCAGTTGCAGCCAGGATCAGGTTCAAAGTTCTGACCCTGGCCTACACTGCAACCAATAGGACAGGCCCCGCCTACCTGCAGGACTTAATCCAGAACTATGTTCCTGCTCGACCACTTCGCTCTTCTATAGCAGGACGACTCGCACTCCCCCCCCTCTGTGTCAATGGCTCTCGCTCGTTTCATTCCAACCACAATTGTAATCCCATAATTTTAACAAGCTGTTCATTATTTTTCTTAATTACGCATTTCATGTTTTGAGGGATTACTTACCCTCTTAAGCCACATTATTTCATGAATAGCTATGCATGCCATGAAGAATAAAAGTCTCATATTCACATTGTGCTATATTACAAAATAATATATATTGGTAAAAAAAATGTACAGATCAAATTAAAGACTGAGGTGATTAGGCTATACTAATTGGTGAATGTGTGGACATATGGCCACTAAAAATAATTGGGGAAATTTAAGGGAATTTAAGGGAAATATTGGCAGATGAAAACACAGACGCGTGGCCAAATAAAATAGTTCCGCATGACAATGAATACATAAATACAGAAATTAAAATTCTAATATACAAGAGGGGGGCTTGCTGTCTGGCAAAGGCCCGACACTCCCTTCCTTTTGGTTTCTCCTCTCATTGTTGGGTCTGCCGTGCTGTCTGCTCTGACTAACGGGGTCAGGTGACCCGTTATTTTTGTAAAGCAGAAAATGGGTGTACGACAACATGTTATTAGGGAGAGATGAAATCATAAGCTGAAAATGAGGCTGACTGGATTGACAAGCTGGCCTCACAATTTTATACTTCATTTTCAGTTTTACCTCCCCAGAGGAAACAATTTTTCAACAGCTGTTTGAGTGGAGCTCTTCCTACCATTATACACACAGAACACACAACACACACGCATGCATACATGCATGCACACACATGTCACTCAGTCACTGAAACAAACTTAATACACATGCACACACAAACATCACTCATACACACTTCATAAACATGCACACATACACACATACATACAAACAGTCACTCGACACCCACAACACACCACACAAGCACACACACCAGACACAAGAACACACATTGCAGGCACTCAACAAACATCGCACACTCATCAAACTAACAACAAACATCAAACTATTCAGACAAGCAAAAAACAGGGCTTCAGCTTTCGGTTGTCTATATGTCTATATGTTTTCTTTTGAATATCCCCAATATCCCCCAATGCAGGACCGTGCCAGACCACACCAAGGTCACTGTCACAAATCTGCCTTTCCATTTCCTTTTTCACTGCTTTATATGTTTCTCAGTAGTGGACACAATGCTCTTTAGAACAGTGACACTGTTGCTATCGCTATTGCCTTTGTCTGTCTGGTTTGTATTAACTATGTGAGCCAGTTTAATGACCACACCAGATCACTCAGTCCATCGAAGCTTTCCGTCTTGCTTAAAGTCTAGATCACATCCAGCACTGTGTCAGAAACTCAAACACTCTGAGGATCTTTGTCCGATACACTGCAAAAAGTTCATTATAGAGCAACTCTGATAGAGTACTTATAACTCTAATAAAGTGCCCCCTACTGGAACCATATAAACTCTTTCAGAGTTGATCTAACACTGAGCTGAGTCAAGGTAAACTATTTCATGTATTAAGATACATCCCGGCATAGAAAGTACACACCTAACTAATTTATACAAATTCACCCAACTCTTCTTGTGCCCTCTGAATAACTATTGCATTCCCTTTAAAAAGCATTCCGAAATGATTCACCTTGGTGTCTGCCACAAAAGATTCTGGGAAGGATTATGGGGTACCCCTGCAATTGCTCTGTTTTATAGTTATATATTATAGTTGCATGTTCCCCAGCCCATCCGCAGCTCCTGAAAATGTCATGCATCAATCACGTGTGTAACTGATGAGATGATGTCCCGTGATCTTCAGTGGAACTTTACTGATGTTTTTTTTTCTTCACTGTCGAATCAGCATCTATTTTCATCAGTGCATTTATTTTGCACCCATAGCAAGTGAACTGCGTGGGGTTGGTCTTAAGATGGGGAGTGGCCAGGATCATTTTTGGCGTATTGCTATCTTGAGGCAGCATTAAGCGCTTGAGCTAAAAGCACCACAAACCTGGTCTTAAAGGGATTGTTCGGAATTTTGGACATAATGTCTCAATTACGACTTACCCATGATGTAGTTGATTGATGGAAACCATTTTCAGCTAATTCCATGCTGTCCCTTCTTTTGGACATACCACACGTTGCTAACGCTTTCGCAACTCTAAGGTAACTGGTAGAATCCACTACCAAACGTATTTAAACACTCCACAGTGCACCCAAAGCAAATAAAATACGACGACATCAGCTATTAGCCGTGATGGAAAGGTGTAACTCCACAGTGTTAAATACAGGGCCTAGCTGGCTTGTTATTCCATTTTAAATGGCAAACAAAAGTAAATAATGCACATCCAATGAGGAACCAAATCTAAAAATGTAATTAATAAAATTAAATGAATCTAGAAACTATCACGGCATATGGAGAGTGAGTGTGCGACTCTTCTTTAATTCCATTTGAAGAACCCATCGCTGGGCTAAACCGACACAGGAACGTACCTTTATTTAGTTGGTGTTGGCGGTTAAAGCAAACGGCCACACCCTGGTCACACGGAACTCATGTTTGCTGGTACAGCCACTGCTTTCCAGGAGTGAGGGAGAAGGCCGACATTTCAGCGCTGAGACTTCTATCTTACCCAGGGTGCAATGTCAATCTGTCGGGTAGGGCAGAGGTGTAGCGCCACCCACTCCGACCGTGCCAACACGTCCAGACGTCTGCGAGCCAACAGATCTATTCCAGCTAGTGAGCGCAAAAAGTGGCCCACTGGGCTGCCATCAGCACAGCTGTCCGTCAGAGTTTTGTAAAAATCGCCAGTAGAGCAGTCTACTAACGGACAGCTGAAGCACGACCGGTCCAGATGAGGATCAGCAGCTTTAAAAAGGCAGAACAGTTTGGTCGATGGAGCCACGACTGGACCGCTGAGAGTACCGATTAGTCGCAAAATCCTGGCATGCCGACTTCGGTTGCCAACGGTGATCAGATTTGGTGCTTACTGGATGGGTTGTCGTTCCCACCTATTCTTAGGCCAACACTGTCGCCACCTCCCTCTGCCAAGTTCCTGATAGCTGCCGGTATCTTCTTCATAGACCCTGCCGCTGTCACCCTACAGGGCCAGCTAAAACCCTTCCCCCCTCCCCCCACTGATCACCTGTCTGCCCACCCCCCCCCCCCCCCCCCCCCCCCACCTCAACCAAACCGATGAACCAAGGTTCAAGACCAAGGTCTGCTCAATCTCAGCCTCGGCCCCCCTAGTGGTGAAATGCAGTGCCTACCGTGATTAGAACACTCATCCATCAGTGTCAATCATTCCTTCTGAAGACTCAACTCTGCTCCAGACTGTACTCCACACTTGGATGCAGCCTAATCTGCTGGTTTAACACCTGTATCCCTTGTTTTTTTCTACAGCACAGATACTATACATCAGGAGTCAATCAACAAACCATACTTGTGAAGATAAAAAAACTTACTAATTTATTGTGCGTCAAAGTTGAGAGTCAAATTGTGTTAATTAAACCCAGAACCATAACGTATACTGGATAAACTGGTGGGTTAAACTTCATGGTTCTGAAAAATGGTGCTTGCATTTTTATTTATTATTTTTGGAAGGGGGGGGGGGGGGGGGGGGGTGGTTGTCTGCTGCAGGATGTATTGCCGCTTGTATTCTGCAAACTAATTCTCAGTGAGCATACTGGAGTATAGAGTCAAATAAATCCCCCTGTCTGGAAGCACACCCACCCTATGGGTTTGTGTTTTCTTTAAAAGATTTAAACTCAACTGATACAGAGCGATGACATGTACAACAGCCATAACAAGGGTGCTCTGAATTCTTTGAAATTAATACAATCCCCACCAGACCCTTTTGGGGAGGGCAGTCTCTGAGTAAGGGCTTGCGTCTGTCTGTAACCTCTAATGTGTGCTGCCGGTTAACTGCAGAGTGACAGACAGACACACAAACGGACGGAGGGGCTGGTGGAACAGTGTCTCCAGTGAAGAAGCGGCAGAGTGGCAGTGTGGCACCTGCTGTCTGAACCTCCGGCGGAATCGGCTGCCGCTTTTTCCACAGAGTGGGGCCTCGCCAGCGCCTCACGGTGGACAACCGCGGAAATGCGCAGTGGCAGAAGTGTGACAAGGCGTCAGACATGCTGCAATACCATCAAATGACCTGGGTGATCCGTTCCATGCACCAGTGTTTTATTTGACTTTTTGATATTATTATTTATTTAATTATTTAATTATTATTATTATTTAATGTAGTCACGAACCAGTCATTCAGGGTTTCTGTCACTATGGGGGGGGGGCACATGTGTTCGGACTCACAGACGACCCCCCTCGGCCCCAAATATAGGTGCGCAAAACCGAACGGCAACCTGAACCCCCTGTCTGAATCCCAAAGATCCGCGGAATGCCCAACGTACTTCCAGGCCTGCACACACACCCCCCCACACACACACATATCCCCCCACACACACACCCCCCCACACACACACACATCCCCTGCCCTTAGCGACCCCCCTGGAAACTGCTTCCACCCAAACGGGACTTCAAACGCGTTCCTTTAAAAGGTGTGGTTATCACGTCCTCAAAGCACTGGCTAACCGTGCAAATGCCTCTGGGTTTTTTTGACCTTGGTAAATAATATGTGTGGCCATAATGGTTCCTTTGATCCCCCCAGCTGGGGTTATGAGAGCAATAGGTCTCCCTTTCCAGGGTTGGTGATTTCAACATCCTTTCCCTGAGTCTTCAATTCTCAGTGAATGATTCAGGGGCTTCCTACCCACTCACTGCAGTAATGCAGGTCCAGGTCGGACCTACAGTATCTCAATTCTCCAGGCTGTTATGTCATACAGCTCCAGTCCTGGAGGCCCAGTCGGTGTCCTGGTCTTTCTTCCAAACAAATCATTCTGGCTTCATTTTCTACAAACATGCTCACACATTCAGAAATTCTGGTTCATTCATATATCGGACCGCGGTAAAACTTTTTTTTCCCCATCAAGAACACAAGTGCAATTTGCAGTTGTAGCTCGCAACTTCATCAGAAATTTATGTCAGATTAGATAAATGATTGGACCTTTGAAATAACTCTTGGTTGTTCTAATATTCCCAGACACGAGAGGTTTTCGAGACATGAAACTGGGCCCCCACGCCCTGGGTCAACCAGCACTTTGTGCTAGAGCACTGTCATGTATTCTTTTTAAAAAAGAAAAAAAACTTACCACAGCCAAATTAAATAATTAGGAGCAGAATGCAAGATTAAATCCTGAAATGGATCCCTTCACCCCATCATGCAATCGCTCGCCAAGCTGTGTTTGCAAAGAAACAAATAACACTCACTCAGTATTAAGAGTTAAGGACAAATGTTGTTTGAACCAGGCTATTGCGTATAGTGAACTTCAGAAAGATATGAACGGAGAGGGGACCCTGTTAGCGCCCGTTAGCAGTTAGCTCATTAACTAGCCTTAGCCAGCATCTGGTAGAACTCAGCTGAGAAGACCTCCTGCACAGGGGTTCACTGCTTGCGCCAGCTGTGCGTAAGGTGTACCATTGACACACTGACACAGCGACTGCACAGATCAGCCGTGGCACAACAGAGCAAAAGGAAGCAGCGGCTGGCGGCTCACGCATTGGAAAAAGGCATATCCCATGGACAACGTTACTGCGACAGGACAGGCCTGTGAATAGGAATTCCACAGGGATGTGCATGAAATGTTCTCTCAGCTAAATGCACAGCCATCCTTTCCTTCTCAAATGCATTTACATGGGCCTACATTTTACATTTTAGACATGTGAAAGACGCTCTTATCCAGAGTGACTTACACAGATTACACTTACACACAAGCCATTTATACAGCTGGATTTACCCAAGTAGTTCAGGTTAAGTACCTTGCTCAAAGGTACAACTGCAGCTCCCCAGATAGGAATCCAACTGACAACCTTAGAGTTACAAGCCCAGTTCCCAAACCATTACACTACACTGCTGCCCCGATAAACAGACATCATTCTCTCAGGCATTTAATGAAAGCATAACTCACCAAAGTGTGTTTTTGCGGCAGAAAAGTAAAAAGCAAACTCTTAATGTTAATTCACGAACTGAGCTGGGAGTAAAGAGAGCAAAATAAATGCTGGTTGAGTATTGGGGCGCGGGGGGTGGGTGGGCGGTGGGATGAGCATTTCAGGGGTGTCGAACCCTGGAGATGTCTCTGTACCTTTGTGAGTGGGGAGTGAGGGAACGGTAAGGGAGGGCGGGGGGTGGCGGGGCGGATGAGTTTTGTGTGAGAGCTGAATGGAAACAGTGTCCCAGGTCTTCCTAGTGCCCGTTGACTGGAAACCAAAATAAAGTGTCATCGCCATGGCGACGGCGGAACCTGCCGACATCCTGCTGGTCCCCGGTTTACTTTTCCGCTTGAGAGAAATTCATCCGGAGGGGTCCGCAGAGAAGAGCGCCCCCCAAACGCGCCAGTCCCAGTACCTATATACCCCATCTCTCTCAGCCCCCTGGCAAGTAGGCCCAGAAACTCCGCACGCACCTACATTCATAGGTGTCTGTCAGTCTTTCCACTCCAATCTCTCAGATCCCGAAGTGCAGTCGAGCTGCTTTGGTGAGTCATTAATGAACGTAATTTGTTAGCATAGCAAAAAACATAATAACAGCTTTCAGTCAGTTGCCTATGTGCCCTGACTCACACTGTAGAGAACACATGTTTAATGCAACCCAGTAGCTACCCGTAAAATAAATGATGGTCTTTCGAGTCTCCTGAGTTCCATCAGGCCATACGCATTTAGGCAAATCGCTGTTTCCTGAAGACGAACACGGAAGGCTAGAAGGCTAGAGCAAAATGACGTTATTTTGCTGCTTTTAGTGTTTACTTTTGAGAAACTGACAAAACTTAAGATAACAGACACTACATGGTCTAAAGACTGTTTCGAAATGCGTCAGTGTGCACAACTCATCCACAGGTTCTCTATCCGGTTAGGTAGCCTCACTTACAGTACGGCGAGCCTAGAGGGCTGATAGTAAATAATTCAATATCAGTTTAGCCTGGGACTCTGGTCTCTGGCCCACTGCTGCAAGCTTTCTGTGTAAAAGAAGAAGCTTCCTGATATCACTGTAGAATTTTGTCTTGTATTTACATCTGCGCCTTTTTGCTCTGCTGGCAGAATTCAACCAGACACAGGAGAGAGGCAAGAAAGAACGAGCGAGAGAGAGAGAGAGAGAGAGAGAGAAAGGGGGGGGGGGGGGGGGGGGGGTAGAGACTCTTAGGGGGAGGCTACATCACCCTTTGACCTCCCATCTTATAAAGCCATTACTCAGGATTGAGAATGGAAATGGTTTCCATAACACTAGGTAAAACTAGCTCAAACCAATCAGAACATAGTATTCTTTACTGAATGCAAGTCACAACTTCCCTTTCCAGATGCGATGGAGTGAGGCGGTGGGGGGGGTTTGAGACTATCAGGACGGCTATGGTGCACTTTGACCCCGCCCCATCTTATAGAACCATTACTCAGGACTGACAGCAGAGATGGTCTCCATTATGCCAACTAAAACTTTCTTGAACCAATCAGAATGCAGGATCTTTAGCTAAAACCAATCACATTGTCTCCCTTTGAAAAAGATAATCTGGAGGGGGTAAAGACTGACAGGAAGGCCATGTCAAACTTTGACCCCCCTCCCACCCCCCCCTACCTGATGGAGCCATTACTCACTAATGACAGCAGAGACGGTCTTCGCCCCCACCCCCCGTAGCATTTATTTTGGGGTGTGTGTGATTGATGTCACGCAAATGGAGTCTTACCGAGACGGAGAATCCTCCTCTGGCGTCGAGCGAGTCCTCCAAACTTCAGAAACACCGCACCCCCCCCCCCCCTCACTCGCAAGGAGACAGCCAAATAAACAGTCACCCATACAATGTAATGCAATAAGAGATGAAAAAATAAATAAATAAATAAAACATTTGCGTAACCGTATTAGCTAAATATTACTTGAAGAAACGATTAGCCAAAGCCAAAACAAGACTGAGTAACCCAGAGCAGATTCTCTCTGTAGGGACTGTAAGATTATCGGGCAGCGTTCCAGGATTTGGAGACAAGACCGAGCGCTGTCAGGGCAGGGGTTTGAACACTGCCCCCCGCCCACCCCCCCCTCCCTTTCTCAAACCTGGGACAGTATGAGAGGACAGGGACACTTTCAGACAGGGCACAGCCTTGTGTCTCCATTGGAGGCTGTCATTCAAACTGACCAGGTCAGAGGTCACACTCCTGTCTGAGTCAAGGGGATAAGGGATGTATATATACACACACACACACACACACACACACACACAGACTCTCACACAGGCATGCAAGCACACACACAAACTGCACACACGCATACACACACTCACACACAGGCATGCAAGCACACACACAAACTGCACACATACGCATGCACACAGACACCCACACACACAGGCACGCTCACACGCACATACACACACACACACACACACAGTGTTCACTTACAACCCGTACAAAAGCACATTGTTCTCATTACAGTGGTTATGCCCGTAAGCGGAGCGATCGGAGAGCTGAGCGGCATGGCTGTCCACAGCCACGGCTTGAGCACTAACATCTCAGCGTACTGTCACACAAAACGCAGTGCACCCTGCCAGTCTCAATGCCACGCCGAGAGAGCGGGAACTCCGTCCGTCAGGGAGAGACGTGAAAAGCAGGCAAGCGCGCTGCAGGACATGGCTTCCACTCCACATGTGTCTCTGTACTCCATCGCTTTGCTGGGCAGCCACGCTCAAATTCCCCACTGGATCATGGAACATTACTTGCAAGGGAGTCAGTTTTATTCAGAGACTTAGTTGTCAAAACATAAATAATTTTTTTTTTAGGTAGTTTTTTTTTTTGTTGTAAGGGAAACTTTATTCATCTGTAGTTCAAAGTTTTAATGAGCTTGAAAGATCAGTCGATTTTTGGAGGGGAACTTTTCTGGCAAGGGCCCCATTTGGCGAGCTCCGCACAGGCCGTCCATGCGGACAGACGGTGACCACATATTTGGGGGTTGCCATATTCGGGTCGAAGGATCGAAGGAGTAACAGACGCTATTCAGAGCATAACAAGCTTCTGACCCCCCACCCCACACACACACACACACACACACACACACACACACACACACACACACACACACACAACACACAACCTTC
>CM056380.1:93885857-93915695 GCA_029718625.1 Synaphobranchus kaupii
ACACACACCCACACACACACACACACACACACACACACACAACCTTCACTAACGAGGCAAATTTTGGGATTTAATTTTGGCCAGCTTTGGGAAAAATGAAGTTATTGTATTCTATTATGCAGACATTAGTATGGTCAGTATGAGTATCACAGTTAACTTGCAATAGTGCTTTAGTGGTTTTCATATTTACTCTCTGGCCTGGGAATGTTGTTAAATTCTCGCACTATACATCATAGACCAGGAATATGTAGTTAAACTCTCTTATATTGTAACTCACTCTGTAATTTACTAAATTAAGGTAATGTCAAGAAATCAAGAAAATGCTGATTCATTCTCTGCATAAACTGCATGCAGTATTACATAATTCAATAACCCTTATGCATAAAAATATAGTTTTTACCATATTTCATAATATTTTGACATTCTTGATTTGTATTTCGTTTCAATGGAAGGCTGCCATAATCATATATTAAATATTTAACAAAACGTGCCATTGATGTCAAAATATAATGCTGATTTATTTGTGAAATATGAAGCCGTTAATTGAAATGTTGTAATGGGGCGTGACGTGTGAGGTGGGAGGAGCCAAACGCAGCAAGGGGGAATCATAAAGCCCTTAGGCCACTAAGGCGGGATACCCCGCAGATAAGGGAAGGAGAACAGACAAGGAACACACACCACAGCTACTGACCGGCTCACTGTTACACGAGCCAGAATTAAAACGCCCAGTCTCGATTACGAGACGCAAGAACAGGCGAGTAGCACAATGGCACAAACACACACAGCAAATAAACAATGAAACTAATAACTACCTATTGGTATAGGAGGAGGCGAAGGAACATATTACGTTCCGTGGCTAGGCTACCTCCCTTAGCTAGCAGTCACATGCAGCAAACAAACCTGGGTAAACACCCGATCTCCCAGGAGAGAGAAACATTTTACAGGTGAGCCGACGGAGCACCGTCGTCCCATTGCCATACCAGCAAAATGACTAAGCTAAAAATATAAAACCACGCCCAAGCCTCCTCAGTAAGGTAAAATGTAACGAGGCGAACCGGAATAGAGATGAACGTTCCCATGGCGCGATAGACAGGCTCGCAGTCAAATGCAGAAAGCAAAGCGGGTAAACACCCGATCTCCCAGGAGAGAGAAACATTTTACAGGTGAGCCGACGGAACACCGTCGTCCCATAACTACGATCCATATAGACTAACGCAAGCCTAAGTTGGAACAACCGCCCTAGCCTCTCAATAAAATAATATATAACGAATGAAAGTAACGAGGCGAAATGGAACAGAGAGCTAATGTTCCGAGGCTATTATCAGAAACACGCAGTCAAAACACAACACGTCCACAACATCGCCCAAGCTCCACATAAGGAGGACAACACACCCGGAGAACGAAACAGAACAGTTCACAACAAAATCGTCTCACAGGCAAAAAGGGCGAACAGGAGAGCTGCAACAAAAGACCTACGCCAACATAATAGCACGACAGCCTCTCAATACAAACAAAAACCCTGACTCACAACAAAGGGGAACGTATTCCACGAGAAGGAGACAACAGGGAATAAACGTACCAAGCTACTAACTGGCTTACCGTAACCCCGGAAATGAGGAGCTAAAACGCCAGGTCTCTCAATAAGAAAACCAATCTAAAGGCGAACAAATGGACCAGAGAAACTGCTACTCTATCGAATCCCCTATGGGAAGACGTGCCGAAGGGCGAATAGAACTAAAGTTCCCAACAGAATTGCACAAATCTCCATACACGGAGATTAAGCACAACAACGCGAAATAGAGCAGAGATTTACGGTCCCAAACTCCTACGAGATAATCAACCACCTAAGCCAGCTAGAAATAAGCCCTGCCCCTACGAAGAGACGCTAAAATGGGCGAGTAGCCAAAATGGTACGAGCACTCACAGCCAACAATACACCACAATACAAAACAATTAACAATCAATGTAGAAGCCCCGAATGAAGAGAACGGTAGGCTTATATAGCTCTCAGTGACCACGAACAGGTGTAAACGCTAACAGAAACTCCACCCACTCAGCAGGGCGGAGCAAGCATCCACCAAAAGGGCAGCGCCCTCGCGTGGCCACTGAGGAAAACGACCGCAAAGAGAAACAGGGTTCAAAACCATGACAAATGTACAACAATATATTGTACTGTAATGTATTTTAAAATATTTGTGCTGAGAAATGTAGTGAATAATACTATACATAGCAACAGAATGTATTATTAAGCAGAAATGACAACATACCGACATATATTTGAAAATATATTTGGAGTGCCCCCATACAGTCACATGTAATATTTGACATATTGCAGTATGTTTATTTAAGATTTATAGTAGAGCAATATATTTTAATTGCATAAGGGAAACTTTAGAAGGTAGTGTAAAGGCAGGGAAAGGAAACATTATTATAATGAGAAAATATGAAATTTGGGAAAAGCAGAGAAGAGGTTTTGTGGAAGTGGAATCATGCTGGTTGTTGTAGTTCTCCTGCAGTCACGAGCCAAGGCAGCGTAAACCAGAACATGCCACGGTTACTGGGTTTCTGACTAAAATCATTCCTATTTTCATTCTCTGCACTTAATGATCAAATATTGGGTTATTATGTCCCTGGCATGGATGTAGTGTGGCAAAAGCCTTGTATGACAGCTTGCAGTACATGGGTATCTGGGACCAAGTGATCTCCTGCTCTCACGTAGGCCGTTAAATTTCCTTAGCAGCGTATTCAATGATTGCAAAAAATATGTATTTGTACAAAAATAGGTTCTCATGAATAAAAACTGGATTAAATTTTGCAACAAAATATATTTTTAATGCATTTTTCCACCATCCCTGAAGGCAAAAAATTCTGATGGCCAGGCCAGACTATCGGGTAGTGTTGCTTCCCTCTGAGTCCAATTTGAACATTGTTCACTTTTATTTGAATACTTCGGCAATGGTGGAGGTGTCTTTGGTAGGCACCGATCCATTTCCCGATCAGTATCTGCCATTTGCTACAGTTCCCATGACTACCAGTGTTCCTTTTTTTATAGGACGGTGGTCACGGTCCATTTAACGCCTGCTCTGGCAGTAGACCCTTGTTTTTGTATGACCACAGAATAAAATGTCTTTCCAAATGTGCAGCCTTCACACAGAAGGAAATGGGGAAATATGCAAACAGGAAGACAAAAATCTTTCACAATGAATAATTGTGTGACGGAACAATAAAAGTTGCGTTGTCAAATTGACTTATGGTCTCGTGGGGAATTACATGAAATACCAAAATACTCCATTTCAGTAGTACGGAGTAGTCCTTAAAAAAGGTTATCAAGCTATTGAGTTGGCCATTAACAAAAACAAACCGTGTTAGCCAAACCTTTGGGGAGCCATAAGATTTCATTAAACTCTGAAATTATAGTTTCAGCATTCATCTCAATATGATGGGGAAAAAAAACTATCCAAAATCACAATCCACCAAAAACTCATCCATGTGAGTATAATAGAGGATTAGGCCAATTCCCACTATGGGAATACAGATGTTATAACATCCTATTTAAAATATTTCCAGAGTGTTATAGCATTCTCCACAGCACCAAATGTCTGATAAGAGTGACATGTAAACCACAATAAGATTTGTCAGAAGCCTCTCATGAGAGCATAGGGGTTATCATGAGTTTTTACAGAGAGAGTCATCACTCAGTGATGACTTCCAACCGAAAGACTGAAGAAGGCCGAACCGAAAGAGCCCAACCAACCAGTGGGGGGTGCTGGTTTGTGATGAGTCATCATAATCCGGGCCAGTTGAAACCCTCTCTCCTTGGTGATGCCAGCGACAATTACACATCGGCCTGCTGACCACAGTCTGCACTGGCGCGGTCAGGATTCGAACCAGACCGTGGGGCCCATCCACACACTAGGGGCCAGATTCAGAGTTGAGATAAGCACGCGCAAATGGGACTTACTCCCGAAATTCCACGTAGCTTAAGCTATTTGTGATTCAGACATTTGACCTTATCCGCTGTTTTAAGCACCTCTCCAGTATATACGCGGCATTACGCGCGCGGGGTGGAGATTTGATGAAAAGGAGGCATGTCTGCAAATCAGAGTTTCCACTTAATCATTTTTGAACTTTGTTTGGAAAAAAAAGGTTGTTTATGTCTAGCACCAACAATAGATGATTATGAAAAATACAGCATCTTTTGCAAAAATGGATATTAGAATGAGTGCATGTTCTTTGAAAATAATTATTTTCCTAGCCTACTTACAATTATCAAAGAGCTGTCATAAAAAGAAAAATACGTACAAGTAGGCTATGATTGACCGTCTGGTATATCATACCAGACAAATATTAGATGGATTATTTGATAGACAGTGTCTGGATCATATTCGCTTTGACACAGAGACGATTTGTATCAGCGCAGCTTTTAATATTGCGTGCAACCACTGTCCAGCGATTATTTCTTTTTGATTGAGTGATGGGTATATCTAAGTCATGAATAGGAGCTATGATCATTTTATCAATGCGATGGATTCATACGTTCACTGCCTTTCCCATCACGCAAGAGCAACTATGATGCAAGATTTTACAAAGGCAAATGCGGTTATTAAAGGCACTGTCACTGACACGTTGAAAATGTATACCCCCACAAACATTTTTTTAGTAGAAAGCTGGCAACCCAGGAGGCAGGTACAAGAAACAGGTCATTAGAATATCATGCGCTGTGCAACCCACATTTTGAGAAACACACCAACGGAGCACAGGTTAGAATACGGCGTATCTCATCCCGTGTAAAATCCGCGCAGGAGAGGCACTTAAGCGCATGACTTAAGTTGGCCATCTCAGAATCCAGCCCTAGAACAGTGCCTTAACAAATACCAGACCTTGGGGCTCATCCATGCTCTGGAACAGTGCCTGGAACAGGATAAGCCACCCAGCCGCCCCAACCCAGCATGTATTTTAACCTAAAATAAGACCCAAAAAAATCCAATATAATCCAATATAATACCTATAATGGGGATAAAAAAACCAGCATGGAGCAATATGCCTATATCCAGCAATGGGGAATATTTACGGGTGGAAGTATGGCATTCTTGGTGACAATTAAAAGGTTAGAGCCTTGATGAGAATCCTTATGAGCTTAGGGACAGAGGGAGAGACGGTGTGTCACTCCATCAGCGGCGACTGAGTCGCTGAAATGATATTAAGCGCCGTGGAGCACGAGCTGCTGTATGTTCATCACCGCCAGAGGAAATCCTCATGGCAAACACCTCCTTTGGTCCCTGTGCAAAGAGTAGGGATGATGTGTGCTCAGATTGCTAAGAGATATAGTACCACCCCCCAATAGGCTTTATTTTCAATTAGAGCTCCATGGCCCACACGCGCAAGGGAGTGGTATCAGGATAATTCACGCTCAAAAGCAAACAGTCCGTGTTTGAGATGCAACAACAACAGCAAACAATGGCAAAAGCAGGATCTGAGACAAAACGCAACAGAAGAAGGCCGTAGAATTCGTACACGGGATATCTCGCTGGCCAATAACGAGGCTCCAGTGGTGATCCAGGGCCTGCTTTTAATAAAAGGCCACAGTGTGCTGGCCCTTCAGTGCACATAGAGTAGAGCCTGATATTCTGTGTGGACTGTCGTCACGGCGACGCCAGCTCGTGCAGACGTGTCACGGTTTGAGAGTCACGGAACCCAGCCGTTGTTAGGCTTGGAGATAAATGAGGGTGATCTAACTGCACAGGCCAGCGGACAGCCAAGCCCGTGAGGCAGAGGAACACTAGGGAGGAGATACTAAACACAAGCACATTTCCCTGGCTAAGGACAGGAATGGCACCGTATTTACAGCTTACACCAGACAAACACGCTAACGAACGACTGGGTTTATGCATATTCATTATTTATCTTTACTGTTATTGTTAGCTGCCGCCACGGTGATTAGTACTGTATACGGTGCAACACTAGTCTATTACACGCCCCCCAAATTTACATATATACCAACATTTATAATTGTTGTTTATACCACTGCAATCGTTTATGATTGGGAACTTGCTGATTGTACTTTGGAAACACAATTTAATTTGACGTGACAAAAAAAATCTCCAGTTGAATTTGAGAGAGAAAGTTAAGGATCACCTGTAGCCTTCTTTCTATACATTTAAAACATATAGCGGACAGAGTGAGTTCATACAGCTAGATATTTACTGAAGCAATCCAGCTGAAGCCCGTTGCTCAAGGGTACAATGGCAGTGTCCCAACTGGGAATGAAACCGGCAACCATCGAGATACAAGCCCAGAATCCTAACCAGTATTATAGACTACTGCCCCAGCCCTATTACCACCAATCATGCGTTCGCAACGCAGGGACTGTTCAACTGGAGGACATAGGGCCAAATGAGGCCACCATAGACATCCTCTTGGCCCTTTGATCACTGAGAAAAAAAATATTTATTATCATAACACATTAAAAATGATGACTATGTCCAAAACTGAAACTTCCCAGGGTCAGCAAAGCTTCCACTACTGACAGACCAATAACCAAAAGCTTATGCTTATTTAAGAAGACATCCACTTTGTTTACACACATGTACGTCTCATTCATGCATTGTTTATAAAGCGTACGTGGCAAACGCTTGGCCCTTCTGCATGGTATCTAAAAATATTCTGGCCCCTATGAAGAGGTAGTTGAAGAACTCTGAATTTGGCCATTAAATGGCTGTCAGCAGGAACCATTATGTTCTTTTTCGGCTGTACACGGAATACAGGTTTCAAACGATCCCCACGACAACCTTAGACATTACCAACCTCCAGCATCGTTGCTCTCCCTGAGTGAATGAAATGTCATTTCAATAGTTATGAACCTGTATGAACGCAATTAAGCTGGCAATAAACTGAGTGAAGGTGAAACGCAACCAGTTCACAGTCAACAAATAAATCAGTATTCACTGAGGACCCTCAGAGATATTAATGACTGTCAAAAAAGGTTTGTCTTTTTGTAAGAGTGGTGTGGCAGCATTGCTTGTAGTGTATCCACTATTTGGAGACCAGTACAGGGCTCACATTAATGATAAAAACAGTTATTTTCTCTTTTTCCCTCACTTTTAAAAACAGGGGGGAGATTTCTCTGGAGAAATTAATTTATAAATCCTCTCATTACTCTGTGAGGTTTTTGGAGATGTGAAAAAGGAATCATGATGAGAGAGATGGGGGGGGGGGGGGTACCTACCTACTTGCTGTGACCTCCCCCCAACACACACACACACACACACACACACACACACCCTCCAGAGAGGAGGCACAGCTTCCCTGGAGGGGTGTAAAAACTTTTACTTTTACTTGTTGACATTTGCATGTCCAAGATTTACACAAATGGACATCACGTGGTGCTGTAATGGCAACATGTAGTCCAGCTGTCTCTCGTGTTCGTGTTTGTTAATTTGAATGTATTTTGTTGTGTCGGGCTTTTGCCTTTTGTTTTTTTCATGCGCTGTGTGTCTGTTGTGGTGCGGGGAGGCGGGCTGGAGATTTTTCGGGCACTCCTGCCGCTTGTTTTGATGATATTGGCGAATTGTCTCGCCGGGATAATTTTGTTTGTGGTCGTCACCATGGAGACACATTCGCAACATATGCTCGGGAATGTCCGTTGGATCTGCAGCAGCAAAGTTTACCATCGCTCTTCACCGGAGTTGAAGATGTCGGGACTGATCAGAGAGTGCAGGCGGTCTTCAAAGGACAACCATGGAAGGGAAGGAGAAGATGGTGCGGGGGAGGAGTGAGGCGACGAGTGGGAAGGCTGACGCAGTTCGGTGCTCCGTTACTCGTTGCGACGTTACGAGTTTGTGTGTTGGACTGCTAAATGACACTGGACATCTCGGGACAGTGGGGGAAATCATGACTGTATTCCAATTTAATTCACTTAATTTGATATTGTATTTTTGGTGTGTTTGTTTGTGTGTTGTGGGTCTGCCCCACTGTCTATGTCTTTTTTGTTGTTGCTGGGGCTACAACTGAAGTTCCCGAAAAGGAAAATAAACGTTATTCTATTCTATTCTATTCCTTAGTTATTCAACTGACTCTCTTTAGATCATCAGAATGGACAAATATTTATGCAGAAAATTGCAAGTCATGCAGAAAAATAAATTGCATGAAGAAAATGTGTTCCTTTGTGCCCTAAAGTGAAAAGAATCTTTTGAAATCACCTTGAAAGACCCCTTATCGAATTGCACCCCGATTATGTGACCTGGGCTGAACACCACAGTACCTGCGGGCTCTGACAGTACAACAGAGTTTAATGCAGTCAGTGCGAGCGCTGTCCTAAATGATGAGCTGGAAAGCTTAACAATCAGTCATGGCACTCTACTGTAATGGCTCAGCTAAGGCGACAGCCGTAAGCTCCGAGAGAGAGTGACCGAACCCTAAGTGAACAGCATCTAAACAGCATAGCAAAGGCCTTTTTTACTTCCAGCTGGGAGATTACGCTCAGATTTGCAGCTGGACTGTGACTGGGGACAGGGGGTGGGGGGGGGGTTAGGTAAACCAATACGAGCGGTCACCCCGAAAGGTTTGTTGCCGGTTTGTTGTTACGTTAGCGATTTTCACCGCTCAAATGCAATCTGGTCATTTATCGTTCACTTTAGCAGGGGATGAAGTCATTTGGGCAATTCCCACTGCCACAATGCATTAACGGCGCGGTTCAGCTTCTCCCGGGAGGAGACCCACGAAAATGGCTCCGTAACGAGACCAGGTAGAGCCAGGCCGGTTCGGGTGACAAGCCAACGCCAACACATATGGAATCTTTAATAATTCATCTCTTAATACCTCAGAATTCCAAAATAAAAGGGGCTGCGAACGTCATCTGATTCCGGGCGGAGGAATGTGTTCCCTTGCCCTGTTCCACTACTCTGCCAACTCCTTCTCACACAGAGATAAAATGCTCCCCTCATTTTAATAGCCATACTGGAACCTCATCTTTAAGCGGCTGGCAGGCCCCTCACCCCATTACTCATATTGGAAAACGGCACAAGGGTGTACCCCCGACTCCCTATGGGACTCCACCACTGAGCACCATTGCCTGAAAAAATTATTTTCAGAACCAAGCAATTTTGTTTTTGCAAATAAAGATATAAAATAAACCCAACTGAGACAGGTCCACTGTGGCTTTGGAAATGCGGCTTTCTCTAGCATCTCCATACACATATACACATGATATGACCCACTCAGCTAAAGACCTCGAACAAAAAGAAAAATAATGCAGTCAAAGGAACCACCAATTGACATTTTAACCCTTTAAGGTACCAGATCACAAATATGTGATTAGAATGCTCTTAACTGAACAGTCTAATGCTGATGTAAAAATCACTACTGGAGTTCTAGAACACTACTGACTGAATTTTGAAAAAAAAAAACATTCCAAAAAAACCTACTCTTCAAAGGGATAAACATACCCATAGCTGTCATTTTTCTGTTGGATACTCTTTGGTATTACCTTGATAAACAATGTTGTTCAGAGTGATGCACAGGTGAATATGGGGAAAAGGCTTGTGATATTTTGCACACTAATCATCCAGCTTCGAATTCAGATTTGAAATGAACCATCAGCACCCTACTTCCTTGGCCCCTCCCATTTTAAAATAACAAAGCCTGAGAATACCTGGAGCTCGATCTTAGCGACTCGCAAAACTCCGGCACTCCGACGCCGTTTCCACCGTGTTCCTCGCCCTCCGTGCACTTACCGCTAACTCAGACCTGAACAGTTGGCAGGCCCCACCGCCCCATTACCGATTGTGGGAAAGGTTGACGAGTGTGCTTCTGAATCCTATGGGACTGCCACTGGCCACCTTTACCTGAAAACTCATTTTCAAAACTCAAAAACAGATTTTAAAAATCTATTTAACATTTTCTTAACAGCTGGTCCCCATCTCGACTGTCTCGGCTTGACTGTCCAGTATTGGACTGGAGTATCGCTGATGTTTGGCATCCTGGTGGACCGACAGCCATACAGACGGCTCGCTAACCACTTCTCCCTCCTTCTTTCCCCTGGTCTCCTCCACAAAACTTTAAACCGCGCCAGGATGTTACAAGCAACAATTAGTCTACATTGCAACCTGACCTTCAGCTTGGTCACTTCCCAATTAAACACAAAGTCACAATCCAGTGAGTTTACCAACCAAGGAAAAGACAGGAAAAAAACTAAACCTAATGGAATTCACGCAAGTCAGTTAATTATAGATGTGCCAATTAAAATGAGAAGAACTGGGCAATTAAAACCACTCTCCTTAAAAATTAATCAATCCTTCCCCTAACTCCCCCCACCCCCACCCCACTGTTACCATGCAGCCGTGGTAACTGGAGTGTGTTAAGGGCTTCTGGAATGATCTCCATCTCGCAACTTAAATACCCGGCTAAATAGGCAGCCATAAACACACAACGCGGTCATTGCTTTTTACCCGAATGGCCTTTGGATTCCTTTCTCAAAGTCCCCTGGCTGCACGGACTGGCTCGCCATCACCGCGGTGATTATGGAGAGATGGGGAAAAAAAAGAAAAAAACACCCTAACGGCTTCCCGCGAGCTTCATCTGTAAACCTGCCTTGACATTCAATTCTCCAGGTAATCACCGCACTCAGGCCAGTAATGCAGCCTCCTGTCCTCAGTATCCCTCTGCGCTATGGCTATGATGTCATTGCCATAGCGCATTCAATTGTGCTATGCCATTAAATTCTCCAGGTAATCACCGCACTCCGCCAGTAATGCAGTGATAGTGTTAGCCTCCTGTGCTCAGTATCCCTCTGCGATGGAGCGTTGCGGACAAAGTGCGCAAAGCAAGTTCTGTGGGAGAACCTCTTGCTCTAGCCGACCATGGTCAGCTAGCAATCATGCGTCACATACTCAAGCAATCACATGTACACACCTGTAATGGAGGCCCTTTTTAAGCCAATAATTAGTTCTCTCTGTACTGCTTGAATGCTGATGTGCTGCTCTTTGTTTGCTTACAGCTTGTGTTTGCTGTCACCCACCACCACCCCAGCTTCCACCTGTTGTTTGGATCTGCTTTAGTATGGGGGGGTTTCTGGTCATCTCCTGTTTAGCGGGGGGAGATGCCCGTGCTCCGGAGCAGTACTAAAGCAGATCCATTCACTGCCAAACTAAAATAATTATGCAGCACATTCATTCATTAACATGTCATTTAAATACATCAGTTGTCCTGACAGATCTATGGCTATGATGTCATTACCCTAAAATAGTCTGGGATTAATCAGATGGGGGGAGGGGGGTGATTTTTCCAATCAACTTCACGCACGTATTTGGGTGCAAGTTCACGTTCGGAATCCTTTTTTTTTTTTTTTACACAGACAGCAATTATTATGAGAACAAGCATCATTGCTTATGCTCCATATTATTATTGTTAAGAGTTTTCCCCTCATTATTTCTACCACACTAAAACAGGATAGAACAATTTCTTCTGCTCATGAAGGGTGTGGTACACATGGGTAGAAACACGGCATGCCAAGATGGATATTGCTTTATATTAACTCTAAAAAATTCTTCAATGTTCAACTAATATAAATTTTTTTCTGTCGCATCGTAGGAATATATTTATGCAGCAACAGTTGAGAACTACGCCATCTTGGGTTTCTCACGAAAGACCTCGTTGATGATCACTTATATCTTTTTTTGGATTTTCTTTTCCCCTCAATGCATTCTGATTGTGAATAAGATGGACACTCAAAGAAAATCTAAATCATAGCCTATAAATCATATGCAGCCATGGATTTTAGTAATTTTGCTAAGTTCCTAAAAAAGCCATGATGCCATTCACATGGTTCAACACCCCCCACACCCCGCAAAGCCTCCTTCCACACACAAAAAGTACTGTATCCACCTGAGTATCACTGTCTCAAGAAACTCATTTCCAATTTCTGCTACTGTTGGATCAGGTTCCCACTCATTTAAATTCTTGTCTAAAGTACGATGGAAGAGACAAACAAACACGCACACACACATAAATACATACACACACATAAAGAATGCACACATACTGTAAAGAACACAAAAGCTCTCTGTATTTTAATTAAAACACATTCATCTTCTTCTGAGAAAGAATTTTTGAAAAAAAAGAAAATGAAAGAAAATGTATTCATTTGACATTGCATGCAGGGCGGTAATGAGCCGCTGTAATTTGGTCTGGCATTGGTGTGTAAATCCTGGACGTTTCTCTCTGGTCGTCAGGCCGCAGATGAGAGTGGAGCAAGGAAACTGCTTCTTCATTGGCTAACCAATGCAGTTTGCCCGAAGCCATTTAGCTAATTGAGGCCATGCTGCTTTCCACCAACCGCGGAGGAAAATGATGAATGGGAACGTCTCAGCGGCGTCTTCTATGATTGCTATCGGAGACGGCATCGCACACACAGACACACGCACACACACAGACAGACAGACAGACATGTCATGCACATCTCTTGCTCACTCCCCCACCACAGTCCTTCAGATGATTTTAAAATATACAGTATATATATATTTTCTCTCTATAAACATCAAAAACTGTGACTGGCAGGTACCTCATCCGGAATATCAGCATCAAAGTGGCATCGAAGATTCCCACTTTGGAAAAACGCATTCCTTGCTTGACTTTTTCTGCCTTGACATTCCGTGTCTGTTTGCCCAGAATTCAGTGCTTACCTTTACAGCTCTGATGTATTGATGTTTTCCCACACAACTCTTTAACCGATCAATATTGCAAATTACTTTTTCAACAAGCGGGCCTTGCAAATGAAGACAACAATTTACATCTCCAAGCAGTTGTAATATTAGAGGGCCCTTGTACAGATAAGAAAAATTGGCAGAACACCTTTTAAACTAAGCATATCTCAGGAAATCGACCTGTTACCCCAAAGCAAAATGCAAATACAAGCCCAAGGAGACAAATTCCTCAGCATTTCATAATTATTTCCTTTTTACTGGACTGCCAACTTATTCCATACAACTTATCAATTTGATATTAACAATGGCACAATGTTACTCAGGGACACGGTAGAGCATGTCATTGATGATAAGCTATTTACTAGTTATACAGTTATTTCAGGTAACTGTTCCTGAAGGCATTGATGTCGCACATTAGCTATGCACCGCTTGACTGATTTAAAACTGGGGTCGTGATGGAAGTTTTAATAGTTTTAATCAGTGAAACGACAAACACACAAAGCGAAAGTTTTGAAAATTAAAGTGGAGTAGTCATTTTGCTTACCAGAACAAAGAAAACTTTTGGAAAAGTACTTTGCATTAAACAAATCAAATATGGTAGTTTGAAAAGAGAGGGAAAAGCCCACAGGCTCCGAATTAACCACATTATGAAACAAACGGCTTTGATTTGGGCTACGTTTCAATGCAATGACTGCATTAGACAAAAATGTTATTTTGAATAACATCCTGAAACACTCTATAATTGCAGGTACCGTTCTCACTGTAAACCCTGAAGTGGTTAATTTCTGAAAGCATTGAATTATTTATATATGACCTTTTTAAACGGTAATCTTGACTGATTACTTGAAGGTGAATCCAGTACAAGTGATGAAGTAGTTTGCTGGTCCTGAGGCACTTATTTTGAAAGCCCGTAGGGGTATCCCATTACCCTTTCTGCCTCCATCATTCCCTTCTGAACATTTCATACATCATTAAGTCACAGTTTTCAGAAGCAGTAAATGTCACTTGGAGACTCAGCAGGAGTCAAATCTGTTGGGATTGAATTTAGGGCCGCCAGGAAGGACCAATTAACCTATCAAATGCTATTGACTGGGCCTCTAACATATGGCATTGAACAACCAAACACCAGCATCCATGTGATAACTAGATTTACATGGCAGAAATAGAGAAAAGAATTAGATGGATTCCAGAAGAAACTAGAGATAACACTGATGTCACATGATAACAAATGGCAGTAATAAAAATGTTCACACAGAACTGGAATATATTGAAATATATTGTAAATATGTGGAATTATGTATAAGTTGTGCTGAAAGGGTTTCTCTCTCCTACTTTACTTTGTTAAGAGTATAACCAATGCCCTTGGGCAAAGGTTCCCATGCAGTTAAGCACCTCGCAAGCCCTTTAAATACCTTTATTTTCCAAGCCTCACAAAGCTTTCGGTTTCTGGCACGACTGCTTCTTGTATAAAATCCTTAACAGGCCCAATAGAGAACTCTTTATCCCAAGTTTTAAAAAAAATACTTTTTATCGCTCCCAATTTTTCTTTTTTAACCACTATATGGAATCCACCAATCATAACCCTAGGCCTGTCCCATCCCTGCCATACCCTCCGTAGATTTAGGAATCACACTAGCCTAACACACATCCTTATTTTGCTTAACATCAAAGTAATATATATTGTAAATATGTGACCTTTTTGAAATTAAAACATATTATAAAATAGTATCTACAGTATATGTGTATATTTATACATATACTTTTTATATTTATCCATATACTGTGAGGTGCAATATCTTGGTAATATATTTTACTTCAATATATTTTCAGTATATTTAATTTGCATAAGGGTCCACTTTGCAGTGCCACAACTGAGCGGTACAGTTACTGCAGCAGAGGGCAGTGCAGCTGGCGCTGCTATATCTCTTTTCCGCTGGTCATGTGTACCGTACTGAACCCATACTGGTCCACATTAAGTGGCCGCGGTACAGTACAGAATCAGTACCTTTAATTTTCCACTTAAAAGGTGAGTAGCTGTAGTCTCCCTTGCGTAAGAGGGCAATGCTTTGATATAGCTATAGCAACAACGATGCCCAAGGACGGCATCCATAGCAGAATGCCACCTGCTGGTTTTTCTGTTGTATCCGCTTTTATTATTATGGTCCCTAATTTTTCTATATTCTTGTTGTCATTTTTAATTTTTCAAAGCAATGTTTCCCGGTCTTACTGTAGCCCATTCCAACCATATCATTGCTAATTTTTTTGAATACCTTTTCATTTCTTATTGACACCATCAATTCTCTCTGAATATGGCCATCGGACCATAACACAATCAAGGCCTGCACTTCATCCTGCTCCCATTTCTTCAAATTTCTCCCATTATTTTTTTTTTTTCAGCTAGTCTAAAACAATGAAACAAAGATAACGTTAACGTGTAACAAGTTATCAGTGAGCTAGCAGGGATTTAAAAATGCCGTTGTGTGCGTGTGCGCGCGTCACTGGCATAATGACGACACCCATCGGACCGCTTTTGAAAGTGGACCAGTACCACATATGTTAGGACACCTAACCAGCACGTCTTAGACGTACCGTTACCATACCAAACCCTCCTCAAACGGTAATTGACAAACGTACTGCACCGTACCAGTACGGGTCTAGTACGGTACACTTGACCAGTGGAAAAGAGATACTGGACTGCAGGTGCCAGGTCATCCAGAGGGGTCACTGTTGAGCAATGAGCTGGGAAATACCATGTAAGCTAAAGCCCTCCAATTCAAGCAATGTGTAGCTCCAACAAACTGCCACAGTAAGGACTAAATGTACACTGTCGAGCGCATTAATGCAATAAGTACATACCCCTAAGCTGGATATAGGCCTACTCTGCCAATTACATCTGAAAATTATCTTAATAAAATCCTAATTTTTTTCACTGTTCATAGACAGTCAGACAGATGGACAGACATACAGACAGACAGATAAGTATAAACTAAATGGGGTGACTAACTGCTGACATAATGCCAAACTCTTTAAATGGTTTTTAAAAGTCAGAAGGACACAAGATTTTTGGCCCCTGCCACAAAAGAGCTCTGTTTTGGAAAATTAAAAAAGTCCCTTGTTTATGTGCTGTCACTCGAGAGATTCAGCCAGTGAGCTCTGGATGCTGTGATTTGGTTTATTGTCTATTGTGCAGAAATAACTTTCATGGATGGCTGAAAAAACAATTTTTATTACATTTTCCATATTTGGGAAACATTATGAAGTTCTCAGTAAATGACTGACAGTTCTGGTGTCTGTCTCCATGCATAACAGGCCCATTTTTCCCCTAAAACTGGTCAGAGCAATGGCTCCATGCTAACTTTAAGCTTGCTTGTCAGAGGTAAACAACATTATCTTTCATTATAAAAAAGTGGCAGTGAAGCATAATGGTTTGGGAACTGGGCTTATAACTTAAAGGTTGTAGATTGTATTCACGTTGGGTACTGCTGTTGTATCCTTGAGCAAGGTACTTACCAACTACATCAAATATATAAGATGATTTTATAAAAAATTTCTAAAATTGCAAGTCGATCTGAATAACACCGTCTGCTAAATGTCAAATAAATGCTATCTTCTTTTACAAATCGAAATTCATACTGTATCTAGGGCTGGGCGATATATCGTAACGATAATTATCGATTGCAATAACGGCCGCTGCCAGCATGTGGGGTATTGCCTTTCTTTTCATCTTTTTTTTCTTTAATTATACCTGATGCGGTAGTAATCTAAACTTCAAAACCCGTGTGAAATTCTTCCGGGAAGAAAACGTCATCACTGTCTACTGTGTGTTGATAAGACGGACAATCGCAGAAAGGCGGTGCGCTTTTCATGCGATTGACAGAAACACATCACATGATCACGTGAAAGCTGTACGACCTTCAACACTCAATAGATATCAGCGGTGATGTTTTTTTCCGGAAGCATTTCACGCGGCATCTGGATGTTTGGATGTTTACTGTCGTATATTGGGTTTACTTCAAGAAAAAAAGACGAAAAGAAAGGCGCCCCACACGGTGGCAATGGCCGTTATTGCATTCGATAATTATCGATGTTGTATATCGCCCAGCCCTAACTGTATCAGAAATTATATTATATTCCTCAATCATGTAATGATTTCAAAACCTGGTATGAAGTTCACCAATTTACCTGACACATCACCTCAGTTTTCCACTTAAAGGGTAAGTACACTCTTCTAGATCACTTTTTTCCCCGCTGTAAACGTGTTTGTATGCCTACCTTATAATGAAACTTATTCATGCATTCCGTTATTTCAACAATTCTGACATAATATTGTACATCATAAGAAACTGGTAGAAAAGCGTCTTTGTGCAGCTCCTAAGGGTTGAAATTTCCTTTCTGCTCCCCACATTGTCCCCACCCCAATGGTGATGTCAGAGTACCTCTTTGGCGGTTTTGTTGTTATCACCCACAACAGAAACAGCCGGCACCTGATTGGTTAGACCCACTACGTTACTTTAATTTCGGCTCCATGTTTTTCAACCGAAACAACATTGTGTCCTGTTCATAACTCTCTTATTCCACCTAAATTGTCCATTAAAATATGTTTCTGAAAATATTTGAGGTGAGAAATAGGCCATGCAGTTGCTGAATCTTGATTCATATTTGATGGGCAATGTCTAGTTTGACAGTTTGATCCGAGTTATACAAAATAATTTGTACAATGTACATTAATTTATGCAAATGACGATGGACACAGCTTCTCCGCCCCCAACCCTCTCCCTCGCTCACCCCACAAAGTATTTTTCTAAATTGTGTAGTAGGCGGAGACAGGCTGAGACAGTGGGTGTACTTACTTAATCACGCTGATGCTCAAACTTACTGGGCCCTACCTGTTCTAACCTTTGGTAAAAGAACTGCATATCAATCACAGCTGAAATGTAAACAGTAAACACACATGCCTACCCTTAATGTTCTGCAGTACACCTCTGTTCTCACTCCAACTGCAGCTCTGCTCACTTTTTCACTCAGTTTTATATGTAAACTTTAAAACACATATTTCACAGCTCGTCGCCCCGGGGGGAGGGAGATATTAGTGGTACCACCTGCACATTCTGTTAGCGTTCACCTTTGACCTCTCGGCGGAAATGGGTCAATAGTGCCATAATTGCTGAATGAGAGGACCATTGTTAGCCTGGCTGACGTTAGTGGCATGGACTCAGGCTGGGTGCGTAACCATAGAGGTGGTGGCCGGTGACCCCGTTAACCTCTGTGACCTGCAGACGACCTATACAGATTGCTTTAACACGGCCGGGTGCTGGTCAGTCTCACGGCAGCTCGTGTTACTGAGCTCTTAATGAAAGACGGAACCCTGCGGAGATCTCACCGGTCTCTCACAACAAACCCAGGGAGTGTGTGTGTGTGTGTGTGTGCATGCATATGTGCAGGTTTGTGTGTGCTTGTGTGTGTACACGTTTGTGTGTGCGCCTGCGTGTGTGTGTGTGTGTGTGTACACGTTTGTGTGTGCGCCTGCGTGTGTGTGTGTGTACAAGTGGCTGAATTCAGGTGGAGACACACTGATGGTTGTATGCTCCTTTAAAACCCTTAATCTATTCAATCAGTAAATGTACAAGAGTGCAGATTTACATGGGAAGAGCAGTACCATGTTTTACAGGCATTAATTTCCCTCTGGGGAATTCAGCCCTGACCTGGCCTCTGTGTGGATGTTCAGCTCATATCTGGCCTCTGTGTGGATGTTCAGCCCATACCTGGCCTCTGTGTGGATGTTCAGCCCATAACTGGCCTCTGTGTGGATGTTCAGCTCATATCTGGCCTCTGTGTGGATGTTCAGCCCTGACCTGGCCTCTGTGTGTATGTTCAGCCCATACCTGGCCTCTGTGTGGATGTTCAGCTCATACCTGGCCTCTGTGTGGATGTTCAGTCCATACCTGGCCTCTGTGTGGATGTTCAGCCCTGACCTGTCCTCTGTGTGGATGTTCAGCCCTGACCTGGCCTCTGTGTGGATGTTCAGCCCATACCTGGCCTCTGTGTGGATGTTCAGCTCATACCTGGCCTCTGTGTGGATGTTCAGCTCATACCTGGCCTCTGTGTGGATGTTCAGCTCATACCTGGCCTCTGTGTGGATGTTCAGCCCATACCTGGCCTCTGTGTGGATGTTCAGCCCATACCTGGCCTCTGTGTGGATGTTCAGCTCATACCTGGTCTCTGTGTGGATGTGTGTCACACGGCCTGTGAGGCCAGGGCCTTTGGTAAAACCAGAGCACTTTCTGCAGAGCTCTTACAGAGCAATTCATGCTTCAGGTGCATGTAAAAGCTGTATCTCCCCCCATAAACACAAAAAAATGCTTTAATATGGTTTTTTTCATAGCAGGCTTGCAGAATGCTGAGTTGAGGGGTAGACGCTTGAACTTTTCCTTTAAAAGTTTGTTTGACATTATTCAAAGGAGTTTTTTTTAAGGTTACATTTCCATAAAGTCTCTCGTATAAATATAAAAAAGAACATAAAAAAGTTAAACGGCCTAAGCTTGAATTGAGACTGGGGATTCGGTCTTAACAGTCAGGCTTTTCCCCTGAGGAGGAACCACTCATCCAAAACACCAAATCAGGAATTCAATTTCCACTTTTTACAGAATGAATATCTCTGCTCAAAAGAGGTAGAACAAAGTTTATATACGATCCAAAAAGCTCATAGGCACCCTTAAAACATGCTTCTTTCACAATGTCACATTTCTAACTTCGATTGAACCAAAATCAAAATGAATAGTGTAACCCTCCGTGTAACCAAATCTGTAAGAAATACACCTGCAGACATTTATTTAAATAGTTTTGATTCTTCCTCGTACTCTGTTCTTTATTGGATATCATGCACAAAAATACATTCCTGAGATACAGTCGCTGCACAATGACAGTTTTATTACAGACTGAAATGGTTTATAGATTCCCTTCTGGCAGCGTGAAAGAGAAGCTGATATGAAATCGGCGCTCATATTCTTCTCCACCTCCCTGCCAATGAGCATAACTTGAAAATGCATTTATGAAAATATAAAATAATAATGTGCGGCTTACCAGAAATCATTAAGAACTGGGTAAACAATCTCTCAAAAAGGCACCAAAACCTTGAGCTGTGTTAACGGTAACTGCTACCGTTACCCGTTACAACTGTCCAGCCTGTGGAAATGCTCACAACCCGATACCGTCACAACTTCTATAAGTGCATTTGTTCCGTACTTAATGCACCCTCTGCTCCGTCTCGATATGTTCTTCCCTTGTTCTTTCCCTACACCTGTGTAAGTTTAAGGTTAAGTAATGGGAACCAATCCTGGATGTGCACCAGCGGTGAAGAACAATAAAACACGTGGCGAGACAAAACTCCACATTTAATGCACCACTGCGTGTGTTGGCACCTCTCTCACTGGTTTACATTCCATTTGGGCGGCGATGTGGTGTAATTGCTAGGGAACGTAAAGGTTACACTGCTGTTGTGGGCAAGGTGCTTAACCTGAATTGCTTCAGTAAAATACCCAGCTGTAAAAAAGGATAAAGTTGTGTAATTTGCTCTGGATAAGATAAGTCTGATAAATGCCTGTAACATAATTTACATAGGAATATAGGAATCTGGCAGACACACATCGTGAGTGACTTAACCAGGGGTCGATTTGAAGGGAGCATGGGGATGCCATCCCCCTGTTAAAGTTTTTTTTACAAAAACCATCCCCTGTGTAAAATGTCCATCATCCCATTCGGGCTAATGGTGCTCTGTGATGTCACAGACCCCACCATTCCCCACTGCTTATAACACAAACACAGGCCGCATAGATGCAGCATCCGAGTCGAGCAGCACCTCGCAGCAGTGCTTTTGGGTTTATTAAACATACTGCACATAGTCACACATGAAGTAGGGATTATGTATGTTTTTATAAAATATAGCCTACCATATCTTCAAATATGGAATTTAAACATGTTAAAACAACTGCACAGGCACCGCTACTACCACAAACCATGCAACGGCTGGAGCATTTAAATTGACTGGTGTGAAAGGAAAAAACGTGTTTTATATTCATGAAGTTTTTACATATTTTATTTCATGCATATTTTATTGTATTTCACACGCATTTTGCGACCCATCTCTACCCCGTCCGTGACCCACAGATTCAGACCCATTCCCCCAATTGTGTCCAATCAATGAGAGGGGTCGGTTTCCCCTAGAGACGGAATACAAAATGCTGCCGGCTCAGTGGCAGATCCAGCGTGGCGGACATGACAAATTAAACCTGATTTAGTGTTTCTGTGCTGTGCTGAAACCCAGCCTAGCGCAGCTCCTCTGCAGCTGCTAAACACAGAAATATTATGCACACTCGTACACATGCACACACGCACACATACATGCACGTGCACACACACACACACACACACACACACACACACAGCCTTCATATCACCACTCCAGTGCTAAAACCGTATTGCTGTGTTATATTGCATATTCAGCAATTTTTCCATTACACCTTCGAAGCCACGTGCATATTTCACCGGACCCACTGGACGGATGATCATGGTTGTCAGGGAGAATATTAATCCCACATTAAATGCTCTGCTCTTCTGGAGAAGTCAAATTAAAGCACTCTCCCGTGTTTTTCCAAGTTCTACCTTTCAAAAAGTGAAAAAAGGTAGCAAGGTGAGCATCGTTAAACAACCTGGAAATGCAACACCATGGAACGGCTTCTTTTAATTTTTTCCTGACAGGATTTATAATGTGATATATAATCACTGGATGCCGACCTGCCCTCTGTTGATTTTGGTGAGGTTGGGGAAAGTCTCTGACATGCTTGACATTGACGGTATTTACTTGAGTAAAGAGGAAGCCAGGCTTTTTTTGCCAGCACCCACCTCTGGCACAAGCATTCACACATCTGGGCCTCATTCATCAAACAATTTCCACCCAAATGTAACTGACAACAGTGATAATAAACAAAGGAATAAACTGTTTGTATGCCAAATACCAAAAAGAAACAAACAAACCAATGATGCAAAAAAAAGGCAATTTAGGCGCTTATTTTTATCCCCAAAAGGGAAGCGGGTTCAGTTTGCATGCCACCAGGGAGGTTGGGTTTTGAGAAAGTTGATTTGGGCTTTGAATCACTGATTCAAAATACATTCACAGAATTATGATAATACAACATTAAAGTAATAATAACAGTCAGTGCATGACAATAAGTAACACAACGTAAAACAAAGGGTTTCCGAGATTAAACAAATCACATTAGTAGCAAAAGATGGGCAAACACTTTAAAGATGAAATCAGCCAATCAGACAGCCCCCCACTGACACCCGCCAAATGGCTCTAATATAATTCAGCATACTGGGAAACTCACGGCACATTCAAGGGTGTGTGTGTGTGTGTGTGTGTGTGTGAGAGAGAGAGAGTGTGTGTGTGTGTGTGTGTGCAAGAGTGTGTGAGTGTGCATGTGTTTGTGTGTGTGAGAGAGTGCGTGTGTGTGTCTGTGAGTGTGAGAAAGAGCAGGTGTGTGTGTGTGTGTGTGTGTGTGTGAGAGAGAGAGTGAGTGTGTATGTGCGAGTGAGAGAGAGAGAAAGAAAGAGTGTGAGTGTGCATGTGTGTGTGTGTGTGTGTGTGTGAGAGAGTGTGTATGTGTGTGTGTGTGTGTGTGTGTGTGTGTGTGTGAGAGAGAGAGAGAGCACGTGTGTGAGACAGTGTGTGTGTGTGTGTGTGTGTGTGTGTGTGAGAGAAAGTGTGTGTGTGAGTGTGTGTTTGTTTTGAGGGGGGTGTTCACTGGAAGCATTTTAATAATTTAAAGGCCTATTTACAGAGACACAGGACCCAGTGATCCGTCTGGTGGAAGCGGTGCAGAGACAGCTGCTGCACCGTGTGTGAGGACCTGCATCTGGGTATAGAGCCACACCACTATGGAGCAATGACCAGACTGTACCAGACTGTGTGCAGGGGGAGACACGCACATACATACACACACACACACACACACACACACACATGTGCGCACGCACACACGCACACACACACACACACTCAACTGGGCTATACCAGTATGCAGGGAGAGAGAGACACACAAACAGGTCCAAACATTGAATTGAATCGAACTCAACTGAATTGAACTGAATTGAATTAAATGCAACTGAACTGAATTAAATTGAACTGAACCATGTCCACAGCTGGTGTGGTGTACCATCACTGTAAGGGTGAGCAAAGAGACAGAATGGCGAGTCAAGCTGCTGTGGAGATGTGTGAAATGCATTCGCTCCCCGTGCGTTAGAATACAGTGCCTAAGGCTGAGGGGCCTGTGAAAATCATACAATAAAAAGGCCTGGTTGGGTACGCCTGTGTGACCTCTCTCTCTCTTCCTCTCTCTTTCTCTCTCTACCTCTTTCTCTTTCTCTACCTTTGTCTATCTTTCTCTCTCTAAAATCATCAAAATCATGTATTGATGGATTAAAAAAAAAAAGTTATTTGTATTGCAACAAATTGACCATGATGTTTTAATAAAAGAACATCAAAAGTAAAAAAGTAAAGTCTCTCAGTCTGTCTCTCTCTCTCATCCCCTCCGTCCCTCCCTCTGTGCCTCTGTGTGACAAAGCTGCATACCGCCATCACCCGCGAATGCCGTGGATCAGGACCCCACCAGCCCATTACTGCAGCCGGAGGTTCAATCAGCTGGGCCGCTGCTGAGAATCCGGGCCCGAAACAAAGTACCCAAACACAGTTATTAAGCCAGCTATTTTTAGCGACCATCTGCACCATATTATTTTGAGCGACTTTCTTTTCATCCCGACATTTCCAGTCTTTTTTCATTCCTTTTCCCTCTCTTTATTGTGTTTCTATTCTGAAACGGATTCCAATATTAGTGGATTCAAAATTAAACGGTTTTCCTGATTGAGGTCTTTTTGAATAATTTTTTGTTGTACACGGAGGCAGTTTATCACCGCCTTTCCAGAATGCCCAGTACCTAAATGGCAACACCATGTTTTATACACTGCTGAGTGAAGCCTGGGGCCAGTGAGTAACTGCCAATTAAGGAAATCGATATAAACTCAGGTTAAGATGGAGAGGGGATCGATTTCGAGGGGGAAATCATTTTGAATAACAACTGTTTAGCCCATAAAACCTACACGTTTCACTCAGCCGATCAGCACATGGGTGGAGGTGGGGGGGGGGCTTTGCCGTTTGCCGGTCGCGCATACCAGGGGTACCGCTGTCGGATCCAGTAGTCAGTTTAACGCTCTCGCTGCCTAGAACAGGTGCGGGACCCCAGGTCCCTAATTGACTGGTCAGCTGGAGACGGGGACTAGTGATGTGGCCCTACATGTGGGGAGCCATTCGATCTGTGGGGTGAAAACTGAGGCGGGTTTGGGGGTCAAGGAGTGGGGGAGTTTGACAGCCAGCGGAGCTTGTGTATTGGCAGATTGATGGCATTGGGTTGTGGACGGCTTCGCAGTGTGTGTGTGTGTGTGTGTGTGTGTGCGTGTATGTGGTTGTGTGTGTGTGTGTGTGTGTGCGTGTGAAAGCAAGAGCATGTGTGTATCATTGGGTGTGTGCGTGTGAGAGAGATAAATAGAGAAATAGAGAAATAGAGAGAGAGAGAGAGAATATATGTGCATGTGTGTGAGGCTCTAGCCTTTACTTTTACCAACTGAGACACTCAGAAACCCAAAAAAACAGCTTTGAAATTTTCTTCTGGAAAGGCTGGTTTATTACCATAGAGCAGTGGTTCTCAACCCTGGTCCTGGAGTACCACTGTGTATGCTGGTTTTCGTTCCAACCACAATTGCAATACCAGAATTTTAACAAGCTGTTATTTTTTTCTTAATTAGGTGTTTTTATTGTATAGAGAGAACACTTTAAACTCTTTACTCTTGAGCCACGTTATGTTAGCAATAGCAATGCATGCTTTGCAGAAAAGAAAAATCCCATGTTCGTTATGCTCATTGTGTTATATTGCAAACAATTACAAAGAAGAGGTAAGAACTCAGGTGAATAGGCTCCTAATTAGGTAATTGAACACAAGTTTAAGTTCCTTCATAATTTTTTCCTTAAACTTGTTAACACAATGCAGGATTGGCTCGTTATCATTTGCTTTGTCTTTGAATTCTTCATTATTTACCAAACGGTTAGTTTTAGTGGCCATGTGTCCACAATTTCACCATTATGAGCCAATTGATTCACCTCAGTCTTTAATTTGATCAGTTAAAACATTTTTTACCTCCTTTTAATTGTTTACAATACAGCACAATGTGAATATTGGACTTTTATTCTTCATGGCATGCATAGCTTATTACTAACATAATGTGGCTTAAGAACATAAATAAGCCCTCTAAACATTAAAAATACCTAATTAAGAAAAATTAACAGCTTGTTAAGATTCAAGTATTGCAATTGTGGTTGGAATGAAAACCAGCATACACAGTGGTACTCCAGGACCAGGGTTGAGAACCACTGCCATAGAGGACATCTGAAGCAAAAGACACTTGGCACCTTAAAATCCTTTCAATGTGCCACTGTAGATGACATGAGAAGAGAATCCTCTCTGCACAGCATTATGACATCTCACAAAGGCACCTTTTAACTAGTTTTAACTACAATCACCCCCCCCCCCCCCCACACACACACACATGCTCATAACCTAGAAAAATTAGTGATCTGGAAGACGTCGCTTTGTGTAACAGACGGTGATGAGGGTTGAGGTGGATGCTTTGTGTAACAGACGGTGATGAGGGTTGAGGTGGATGCTTTGTGTAACAGACGGTGATGAGGGTTGAGGTGGATGCTTTGTGTAACAGACGGTGATGAGGGTTGAGGTGGATGCTTTGTGTAACAGACGGTGATGAGGGTTGAGGTGGATGCTTTGTGTAACAGACGGTGATGAGGGTTGAGGTGGATGCTTTGTGTAACAGATGGTGATGAGGGTTGAGGTGGATGCTTTGTGTAACAGACGGTGATGAGGGTTGAGGTGGATGCTTTGTGTAACAGACGGTGATGAGGTTGAGGTGGATGCTTTGTGTAACAGACGGTGATGAGGGTTGAGGTGGATGCTTTGTGTAACAGACGGTGATGAGGGTTGAGGTGGATGCTTTGTGTAACAGACGGTGATGAGGGTTGAGGTGGATGCTTTGTGTAACAGACGGTGATTGAGGGTTGAGGTGGATGCTTTGTGTAACAGACGGTGATGAGGTTGAGGTGGATGCTTTGTGTAACAGACGGTGATGAGGGTTGAGGTGGATGCTTTGTGTAACAGACGGTGATGAGGGTTGAGGTGGATGCTTTGTGTAACAGACGGTGATGAGGGTTGAGGTGGATTCTTTGTGTAACAGACGGTGATGAGGGTTGAGGTGGATGCTTTGTGTAACAGACGGTGATGAGGGTTGAGGTGGATGCTTTGTGTAACAGACGGTGATGAGGGTTGAGGTGGATGCTTTGTGTAACAGACGGTGATGAGGGTGGAGGTGGATGCTTTGTGTAACAGACGGTGATGAGGGTTGAGGTGGATGCTTTGTGTAACAGACGGTGATGAGGGTTGAGGTGGATGCTTTGTGTAACAGACGGTGATGAGGGTGGAGGTGGATGCTTTGTGTAACAGACGGTGATGAGGGTTGAGGTGGATGCTTTGTGTAACAGATGGTGATGAGGGTTGAGGTGGATGCTTTGTGTAACAGACGGTGATGAGGGTTGAGGTGGATGCTTTGTGTAACAGACGGTGATGAGGGTTGAGGTGGATGCAGTTGCAGTTGTTATGCTCCGGTAAACAAACAAAGTCCGAGACAGGAAGAAAGCTCTCAAGACGAGTGCGATAACAGCGCCATGGCAACGTCCCCTGACGAGGGGGGGCTCCGTTTACCACACGACGGAGGGGTGGGGTGTCGGCCAACCCAAACAGCGGCTTCCAGAAAGATGATTAAAGGTAGACGGTTTCCCTGGACTCCCAGCCACTGTGGCACTTCATTACGATTAACAAATAAAAAAGCAAATGCAAATGAGGAGGGGGGGAAACGGCTCTTTCTCTACAGGTTGTTTACAACTGACGGCCAATTAATATCCATCAAGCTGCTTCAGTGAGCAAAATCACGAGCGACAGCTTGGAGTTATTCTCTGCCAGCACCTTGACTAATGACTGTAGAAATAAAATAAACCAAAAAACAATGCAGCCAAACACATACACACATACACACACACAAAGGTCGCTGAGGAGTGTATTTTAACACTGATTTATCACCATTCCTGCCTGTGCGATGCAATAAATTACACTCCCCAGAGCGACAGAAAACCTGCATGCCTTAAGACACAAGATCAAATTAATGACCAAAGGTCACTAGGTGAATCTGCTGACCTGTCCTCAGCTAAACACTTATCCCCCTACATGAACAGTGTAAAGATGATGTACTTTGTGGAAATGCCAACGCACCCCAACAACCGACCCACCCCTTCCCCCTTCTATTGCCACCTCAAATGAAGGACCACAATGGAAATAAGCTCTTGAGCTTATTGTGTTATCCTGATACCCTGTAAAGAAAAAAAGGTAAAAGAACTAATGTCTTATTTTTTGGTTTGAAAACAACTAAACTAATGTAACTAATTGTGGATTTTTCAAATAAATTGAAATCGATCAATCAAAACCCACCCCCAAAACGACCTTTTTCTTCTTGTTGCTGACACACAGAAATCAGCTCCCAGAGGGGCTACAGCTGCAGTCCGATTCAGGAGAACTGCACTTATTACATTACATTACAGGCATTTAGCAGACGCTCTTATCCAGAGCGACTTACACAACTTTTTTTTATCATGTTTTACATATTATCCATTTATACAGCTGGATATATACTGAAGCAATTCAGGTTAAGTACCTTGCTCAAGGGTACAACGGCAGTGGAGGAGACTTATACAACTTATATACAACTTGACCATTTTCATTTGCAACTTTATATTCCCCCCGCTAGCTTCATGTAATTACTCTTGGATTCTTATAGCATGCTTCATGGTTCATATGGATGTCATCTGTATGGCAATATAATTTGTCTAGATGCATTACAATGTATTTGTATTATATATTCTGTTATTTGTATTTGTATTATGTTTCAAGATTGACCATATCGATCGTGATGTTGCACATACTGTACACTAGCTGGTCTCGGAATAGTACTCAACTCAGCTGGACGCACTAAAGGATGCATTAATATTCTCTTGCATTCTCTTGTCACCCAGGATAAGAGTGTCTGCTAATGAATATAATGTAATGTAATTCCTTAAAGGTGCTTCCCCCGAAACAAGCCAAGAATGCCTAAAGGGTAGACTTTATCCTCAACTGGATGTTTCGGTGTTAAAAAAATATTAATTTTAATAATTCAGCATCCACATTATTCATTATTTTATATTTTTATCTTCACCAATATATATTGGCCTCGATTCTAATAAAATGTTTAATTGTCAAGGCCAGTGTTGACTCCCCCCTCCCCATATCAGCCAAATGTTCATTGATTTTTGATAATTTCTGAACTTAAACTGTTCAGTCTGGGGGAAAAAAACTAAATTTGCTTGGCTGAATTCAGGCCGATGATCCTGAAATGAGGATGACTGCATCACGGCGGATACGCCCAGGCTGCGTTTCGACTTCAGGGGCCTCAAAGGTGCCCGAATACGAAGACTCTCATTAACAAGCCATTGCATGCCCACAGCCCCGGCCCCCACCCACAGACGAGGCGGCCGGGAGCTTTCATCCGAGGGGTAACATCGGCTGGGAATCTCTTCCAGGTCACCACTGATGGTTTAGATTGATAGGAGGTGACAGGTCCCCGATCAATGAGATGCTCCCCTGTCCCCCCCACCCACCTCAACACTCTCATGCTAATGAGGCACAGCAACAAACAAAAAACATTTTTGGAATAACTGAAGGGCTCTAATATCTACCCTGCCACCGCCTCCACCGCTGCATCGCTTCCCGTTAATCGCCAGTTCCGCTGCTCCCGTCAGAATGCCAGATCTGGCTCACTGAATCATGCCTGTAGTTTTTGGGTTCTGGGGGCTGGTCTTCATTTTGTTTAATGTTTGCAGATTTTTTTGGGGAAAGAAGCTTGTCACAAACTTTACCAACTTATTTTTCATTTCCAGTTATAGTGCTCGTCTGCATTTACGTATCGCCTTTCACTTTCATGGGTTTTTTTGTATGGTGGAATCAGATCCAGAGGTCCTAAGGGGTATCTCTTCCTGCGTTTGTCACGCTAATGTGTGTGCTAATTTACCAAACAAACTTTCCGTCCCTCATGAGAAATATTACAATCTTCCTAAAATTATGGGTAGTTCATTGCCTGGAATTTATAACGTATCTATTCTTTTTCAATATGATTACAGGGTCTGTCTGACAAATGTTTTCCTTCTGTTTGTTAGAATGAATACATACCGGTTGTCTTCCTTAAATTGAATGCATTGGTATACCATGTGTTTACATGAAGCGCTACACTCTGCAGGGACACTCTGTCCTTCCTGCTCCACTACAACCCACACGTTCCACACTGCCTCTCCCGTAGGCTAGCATGCACACTGCCTCTCCCGTAGGCTAGCATGCACACTGCCTCTCCCGTAGGCTAGCATTGCACGCTGCCTCTTCCGTAGGCTAGCATGCACGCTGCCTCTCCCGTAGGCTGGCATGCACGCTGCCTCTCCCGTAGGCTAGCATGCACGCTGCCTCTCCCGTAGGCTAGCATGCACGCTGCCTCTCCCGTAGGCTGGCATGCACGCTGCCTCTCCCGTAGGCTAGCATGCACGCTGCCTCTCCCGTAGGCTAGCATGCACCCTGCCTCTCCCGTAGGCTAGCATGCACGCTGCCTCTCCCGTAGGCTAGCATGCACGCTGCCTCTCCCGTAGGCTAGCATGCACGCTGCCTCTCCCGTAGGCTAGCATGCACACTGCCTCTCCCCGTAGGCTAGCATGCACGCTGCCTCTCCTGTAGGCTAGCATGCACACAGGCGGCACATTAGCAGCCCGCTATTGGCAGGTGTTGGTCTGCTGGTGCTTTGCCAATTGGCACCCCAGTGGTCTGCGAGTGGAGGGTTGAAGGGAGGTGGTCAAGATGAGGACCAACCGTTGAAAGAACGCAAAGTAGCTGGTGAAAAC
>CM056380.1:93916195-93956195 GCA_029718625.1 Synaphobranchus kaupii
AGGAAGCATACATGCAAAAATATACTTTAGTAATTTCCTTTATCTTAGATACGCCTATGTATTAGGAATAACTATCTTTTGACTAAAATGAGGTTAAACAAAATATTTTAACCTTACTTGCTTGACCTTGGCTAATTCTTCATCTGAACCACAGCTAGCTTCATCTTCAGAAGGAGACTCTGAAGAATCTGGACATCCTCAGATTCAATTTGTGTGGCGTCATCAAAGAGTTTCAAGATTGATTGAATAGCCACCAACTATTTTGTTGCACACTCTGCCATGTGTTCCACCAAACGGGGACCAGTTCCACTCTGATGCAGCTGATGTTGGGGGGATCTGGGGAATAATTGAAGCAACAGGGGACATGGCTTCAGACTTAGAGTCCCTTCCACCAGGTTGCTGCCTTGATGTGATTGGCTGCCTTCCAGTTGGCATCTGCACTGCACAGCCCTTGATGGAAAATTTAGCCCAACTTATAAGAACTTTCCCCTTTCCCACTGCAATGTCAATGTTGGTAGCACATGCCACAGAAACCTGCTCTCCAGAACGGGCCTGGGCCGGCTGGGTCAGCACATTTTACTTCTTTATTGTTTTCTTCATCTTGTTTTGTTTAACCTTCCTATTATGACCCAAAATTACTTGTTTTTGTATAATTTCTAATTGGTGATTTTCTTCAGCAAATGCCTTTCAGACATCCTAGGGAATTGGGAAATACGACGTAAAAACACATGTTTGGATTTAAAAAAATTTATTGACCTGTAACATCACCTTAACAAAAATGGCAGTAAAATTAGCTTATAATTCACTCCATCTATCAAGTATCAATGCTATTGATGTGTGTGCTAATGACATGCTGCAGAAAGTCTCCCTCTGTTTGAGGCATTTGGGTCTTGAAATCAGTATTTCCTGATTCATCAGCAACAATCAGTTAAAATCCATTCTCCCAAACACACTGGTGATGCTCAGACAGAGGCCTATAATGGAGATATTTGAACGGTCTGCCAGATTTTATGTAATAAAGCACTCTGAAATACAGGATTTACCACAACAGGTTTTGATCTTGTTTGCTCATTATTCATTAAATGAGTTGACCCTGGGGTAAATAGCAGTATCATATGAAATCAATTTGCTATGAGGTTTATTCTCATTGTCACTGATTTGAAATGTCAGAACTGTTTTTTCTTGTTTACGGAGCAGTTATTGTTTATTTGTAGCGGCAGCTCATGTTGACATTTGTCATGTTGTTTTTCGAAGCAGACAAACAGAACTCAGTAGGGGACATCGACAAGGCTCCTGTGAGCTAGCCTACTAACGTATGACTCACAGCTGTTGGCAATTTATTATTAAGTTTGAGGACTAATCTGCCGCAAAGCGACCCAACAGTCTCCCCTATAGCCCCGCGTATGACTCTTTTCCAGACCTCAAATGTGGAATTCCCCTTTCCTATCTTCTCCCTTTACATTTTGTCCGTAAGGCTCCTGTGGGTTGGGGGTTGGGTTGGGGCGGGGCAGGATGGGGGCTCCATCTGTGTTGGATTGGGTACGTTTTCTCGGGGTTGCCTGGAGGTTAACTGTGTCCACGTGTTATGGGACGGTGAGGGTCAAATGTACAGAGGTTCTGAAATCCGTTTAGGACTGTCCTGGACGGTGTGTGTGTGTGTGTGTGTGTGTGTGTGTGTGTGTGTGTGTGTGTGTGGGGGGTGGGGGTGGGGGGGGGGGTGGGTGGGTGGGTGGCTCAGGATGGGTCAGAAGTTGGGGCTGGAAAAGTCATTGTGTCCCTGTGAGCTTCAGTGTTTACACCCCGCCTGCCTCTCGCAGAGGACACAGACAGTGCTGTGCTGTCTGTTAAATGCATGTGTTCACATCCGCTCCACAGCTCCTCTCCACAGCTCCTCTCCAGGGTGTACTTACTGCATTCTTTAATGCTTTGGTGATTTGCCTCCTGCTGAAACCAGCACGAGAGGGGGGCCCACAGGTGTGTGTGTGTGTGTGTGTGTGTGTGTGTGTGTGTGTGTGTGTGTGTGTGTGTGTGTGTGTGTGTGTGTGTGTGTGTGTGTGTGTGTGTGTGTGTGTGTGTGTGTGTGTGTGTGTGTGTGTGTGTGTGGTGTGTGTGTGTGTGGGTGGGTGTGTGGGTGGGGTGGGTGGAAGTGCACATGCATGAGTGCTTCTGTATAAATGTGCATGTGATCCATGCACGCGAGAGTGTGTGTGTGCACATGCCAGATGCAGTGTGTACAGGAATGATCTTGGAGCTCACTATCTTTAATGCCAGGGCGTGCATGTGTCCCTCCAGCAACAAATGTCACTGAGGCTGAAGCGGGAGAGGCTCCAAGCGGTGACACAGTCACACTAAAGGCACTGAGCATTCGTTCAGTAGCTACACCCCCCCCCCCCCCAACCCACATCTCACCTTCCCTTTGTGACCTACGCAGGCCGAGTATACAAATACAGTCCAGCAGTACAGGAGTTTCCCTCCTTCACCGTACAGTGATCATGAGATGAAATACAATTCATAGTATACATCATATTATATCTATAATATGCATATATGAAACCTATTTTACTTAAGTATAACAGGTGCTGCTTTGAATGGCATACTTGAAGCTGTTCAAATGGAGCGGTGTCAAAGTTCCCTTCCACGACACAGCCGGTCCACTCCGGTCAGCCGGAGTGCTGAGATTAGCATTAAGGAAAGGCTCGGCTGTGAAATGTGGCTAAAAAAAGAAAAGAATCAAAGTGAGCTGACTCACCTGCGGATCATCTCTCCTCCCTTTATTCTCCTTCTCTCTTCCCATTAATAATAGAGGGCCGTGCTTCCTGGTGGGATTTTGGTAACAAGATTTTACTTGATGTCTTTCATAACGTAATCTCTAGCTTTAAGGTGTAGTATTTGCATTGGGGAATTTTTTTAATGGGGCTGTTTATACCAGTTTAGGTTTGTAGTCTTTTTGTTGTTATTTTTTTTTGTGTTTCTAATGACAGGCTGCGTTTTAAAAGAACTGCTCCATGCCCCCATTCCACACCTGTGGAACACTTTCATTCATCAGACTGTGTCTGAATGGCTTCTCAGAGTCATCAAAGGCTCTTTTAAAAAATATATTCCCGTTTGAAATTATTCCCAAGTATCAGGATGTCTGTAATTGGCATCACTTTTAATAGCTTAGTCTGAGTCGAGTGTAATTGCAGTGATTGTGGAAGCCGATACCTTTATCATTGAGGCCATGTGTTCTGCCCCAGAGCTAGGCACGGGGGTGGGGGGGTTGTGCGCAAAAACAAACAGAACAACAGAACTGGACTTGCTTTGGCTTTTTGCCTCAAGAGCGAGTTAACCCTGGGAGTCCTTGGGGACATATTGTGAAGACAACAATTTCTTTTCTTTTATTTATTTTTAAAAAAAAGAGTGTTTCTTTGTTGCATATTCAGTACCGTTAAGACACAGAAAGACGTATCTGGGCGGTGTTCATGGGAATTCAATTAAGAATCTGATAAGAAATCTGGAAAAATGTAGATTGAATCATGATGTGCTGATGCAGTTTTATTGTTTTCCACGTGAGTAGTTCAGGGAAAAAAATGCATTCTTATAGCACAATTTTGTGTAAAAGCAGACATGCCAGAGATAGTACAGTATTTCCTCAGCAACATGTTGCAGAAGCCTTTCCATGTATGCTCCTGCAACAGCTTCAACAAGCCTGAAACAAAGGCATCACGACCATATCATTGTCTCATGGACAGTTAATAAGCGTGTTGGTTCATAAGACTTTAATCTTGCGAGAAAAGTGGACTGATCACAAAAAGTATTCTTGAATAAGAAGTATAAACGGAGTATCGTAATTGTGTATTAGCCCTTGATAAATAATGAAAACGATCTTTTTTTTTTAAGTGTCCCTTTAAATCATCATTGGTGTCTGTTCCTTTAGTTTCAGGATTTAGAGCAGGGTTTGGAGGGGCACAGTGGCTTGGTACCATTACTGATCCCCCAGCAGGAGAACTAGCCTGTGCCCAGGGCTCAACCCCCACCTAGCACCCCACTCCACTGTGCCAAAAAAAATGAGGGGAAGGGTAGTGGGGGCAGGGGGAAAGCAGTGATTAATTAGCATTAATAGCCCCTGATAAAGGACACCGAGGCAATTGTCCCAGGAAAAGACTCCCTCTGGGAATGTGAAATGGGAGACACATGTTGAGGTAATAAGAACCGCATGCAGGATGACTCGCGGGCGCTGTCCGACCGTGCCCAGCCTCGTTTGGAAAGGCGCTCCGCTTCCTCTTGTCCGGGCCGGGCCGGGCCCGCGACCACTGGCGTCCATCTTGGCTTCCTGATGAGGCTGTTTTGGAAGTATTCTTTTCAGCCTGGGCCTCCCCCTCCTGCCCCTCAACCTGCTCCTATTCTGACCACTTCTGGGAAAGTACAAGTCACCGCCGCTGCCACCACGCCCTTGGTAATTCTATACTGCTCCCCTAAAGCAGCCAGAAGTGTGGGGTAAATAAAGCTGCTGTGTGGGAAAGTATGGGCCGGCTTTACCTTGAGGTACTCTGACACTCTCTTTTCTTACATTTTTAAAAAATGAATTGGGATTTGTGCAATTGGTGTTGGGTGGAGGGTTGCTATTCTCTGGGACCTTTCTTGTGTGTCCTTGATTTAATGTTACTCTGGTAAATTCATGGATGCCTGCGCGGGTTGTTGCCAAGGCGACGGCGTACGAAGGTAACCGCTTGGCCAGTAGGATTGCAGAGGTTTGAGAGAGCAGTGCGCCGGTGGAGTCACATGACCTTCTCCTGGCCATTTTGCGGCATTGGCAGGAGTGCCTGTCCCAAGTCCCTTTCTTTCAGGTTCTGCCAAGTTTGAACAACCTGAGATACGAGGGGAGAGGGCAGAAATGAGCTGAAGCTCTAAAGGTGTAAAAAGAGCAGGAAATTGAGCTCCATTAAGGACTACGAGAGTAAAAGCTGTAAGTATTAAAATGACAAAGGCTGTTAATTCAACTGGAGATGATAGACTTGCCCCATTCAGAGGCCAATGCCAGAAGACACTTTTGATCACTGTTAACAACAGAAAAGGTACCTTCCTTAGGTGTCCAGTGAACACCTGGCAGTGTGTGAGCCGTAATTGCAGGTTTATGCCTCATCCAAAAATTGGCACTGTGCTTTGCTTCCAGCCCCCCCCCCCCCCCCCCCCCAAAATTACAGTTTGGGCTCATTGTTACACTAACCCTTCTTTCCGAGTGAATTTTTTCCGTAGGAAATAATTTGGTGAATACATTATACATCACAAAACAGGTTCCTGTCCATTGTTTATAGCTGTGGGTTTATTTACTTATTTATTTGTGTTTATCGTGGTCCAGGCCATTTCCACAAAGAGTACCTGGGTCATCTGGCGATTATTCAGCTTGCTGAAGCTCTGAAGCTGAAGCTGCAGCTATGAAAGGAGAGCCTCTTCCGCAGATCAGAACCTCTCTGTTGCTTTAATATTCTTGGCAATTTCTTGAACAAACACTGAAAATTGGTCATTTTGAGATAGTTTGTTTTTCTTTTTACCCCACTCCGTGGTCTCAGTGGGAGACGCTTAACATAACCGGCAGAGCGGAGAGATGTTAGTAACGGCTTAATCACTGCGTGTAACATAAACACACGAGCGGACCGCAGCGCCCCCACCTTTAACCTCTTCTGGTTTGGGGGCGAGCTGAGGGGGTTGCGTTCTCCTTTTAATCAACCTCTTTTTCGTAAACGAAACCCCACCCTCCATGTTTTTGCCATATTGTGTCTTGCGATCCCCTACTTCTGACATGATTTGCTAATTAGGTCTGGGGCAAACGGAGCTTCCCCAGAGAGATGAAGATGGGGCAGGGGTGGGGGGTGGGGGCTGAGGGTGATGATTTATTTTTTTTGAAGGTCTGTATTTGTGACAGAGGAATGGGGGTGGGCGGCACAAGTGAATCAGGTTGAACTTTGCACATAAGCCCCGAAAATGTTACAGGTTAATTAAGCTAGAAACTGTTTTCCCCCTGAGGCACCGGGATTAGGCTTGGCCCCTCCCCCATCCTTGTTACCCCCGTTTTTTGCTTTGCCCTCCCTACTCACTAGGACAAGCTATATGCTGTAATTAATCTATACTTTAGTCACTAAACAAATGATAGCTTTTGTCTTTTGAAAGACAGACTTCTGGTGGAGGAATTATTATTATTATTATTATATTTTCATCTTTTGGAAGGTGTAAGGGGGAGAGGAAAAGGGGAGGGAGGGAGGGAGGGGAGGGAGGGAGGGAGGGAGGGAGGGAGGGAGGGATGGAGGGCAGGCTGGGGGCTCTGAGCCGGGTTGGGGGATCAAACAAACAGTTCCCCTTTTTTTAAGGTTTCTGCCAGTTTGTTTGGAGTTGTCTCCATATGGGTTGCAGCTAATGGGGTATTTAAAGAGAACCATCCCCACTAACATGGCTGGCAGTGTTCTCATTAAATTAATTTCATGTGTGAGGTTGAATGCCAGGAAGACCTTTAATCTGAGTACCTTTGAAAGCAGGCAAGAAACCTGCAAGGGGAAAATCTGTGACGAACTCGCAGACAAAGACGGGTTCCTTCTCTGGTGACTCGCGTTACAAAAAGACCTGTGTAGTACAGAAAGCATGTTTTGGTGGGGGAGGCCATGTTTTTTTGGGGGGGCGGCCATGTTTTCTCTCATTTACTTTTATTCAAAGTGGGAGATGCCGCAGAGGCGGTAAAGGAACGTGCTCCTTCCTGGAAGAAAAAGGAACTTGAAAGGTTGGGAGGTGCCCCAGGGCCTCGGAGGGAAAGCCCTTGAGCATTTGAAGCGGCGGAGCTGTTTCTGAGATGATATAATTACTGTTATTATTCAGAGGAGAGACTGAACACCTGGTTTCGAGGCGAGTCTGGTTCGCTCTTGAGGAAGAACCCTCAAATTGGCCCACACCTGCTGCCGTGACACCCTCAACCTGTGTCGAGTGTCTGCCTACCCAACACACGGCTTCTACCTTATTTTTATCTTTCCTTCCCTTTTACATTTGTATTTAGGCATTTAGGCCCATATACATATGGGTTTAAGCAACAAACCGTTCTCATAGCAAGTCATCAGGGTCACAACAGATAGTCTATACACAATGTTGCAACAAAGTTAGAAGCCGCAGTAAATGCGAGAGGGAAAGAGGGAGACCGTAGTACATTGAGTAATATGAAACGCATGGGTCTGTAGTTCTGGGAGCAGGGGGAACGGATATCGGTTTGATCGGGGAGGAGGAGACCTGTGCACGAGCGGCTGGCTCCGTTTCCTCAGACGAGGCTTGAAGTGGTTTTGCAGGACGGTCCTGATTCCCGGAGACGTGTGCGCACGCGGTTCTCGTGCCGCAGCTCGCGTAGCCCGAAGCGATGAGTGCGGCGTGAATTTGTGTCTCCTCACTCTGCGCTTTGAGGAAAGCGGCGGGAGTGTGGAGTGTGTGGAGTGTGTGGAGTGTGTGGAGTGTGTGGAGTGTGTGGAGTGTGTGGAGTGTGTGGAGTGTGTGGAGTGTGTGGAGTGTGTGGAGTGTGTGGAGTGTGTGGGGTGTGGAGTGTGGAGTGTGGAGTGTGGAGTGTGGGGTGTGGGGTGTGGGGTGACGGCCTGTTTCAGCCCAATGGTGGAGTGTGTGGAGTGTGTGGAGTGTGTGGAGTGTGTGGAGTGTGTGGAGTGTGTGGAGTGTGTGGAGTGTGTGGAGTGTGTGGAGTGTGTGGAGTGTGTGGAGTGTGTGGAGTGTGTGGAGTGTGTGGAGTGGGGTGACGGCCTGTTTCAGCCCAATGGGGGAGTGTGAGTGTGAACCCGCACCCGGGGGGAGCAGATCTGTTTCCTTTCTGTCCTTCTGTTTCTAAACCATCTTTACATGGCTTGAGGCAGGTATGCTTTTAGTGTGCTTCTCTCCAGCTCCCCCTTCATTTGGCCTAATAAGAGCTTTGGAGGGAAACTTTAGACGTGTGGATAAGTGACCGTCAGCTCACCTCCCCCTTATTACCTCCGGGGCAACATTCTGTACTCATTTGCTGCATGGGAAGCAGCTAGTTTATAAACCCCGACCCTACATCCACAGCCCAAACTGGCCCACCACCCTCCTCTTAAGCTCTCTCTTCCAAACCATCCTGTTCCAAGCTTTAAAGGTGCCAGGGTATTAGACGCCTCCTATATTAGGAGGACATCAGACCGGGGTGGGAGTGGTTACCGGTGCCTCTAACACACCCCAAACCCTCCACCACAGGACCAAAGAGCAGGCCCCTGCCTTTTCTTGGGGCTGTTAAAACTGGGGGTGTCTCTTTGAAAAGGGTGTCGCGGGGAGTGTGGCGAGGGGCCCCCGCTGTGCGGGGTGGCTGCGGAGGTGTGAGGCCGTGGCTAGGGGCGGGGGGGCCCCGTGATTAGTTTCAGGTGTGACGCTCGGGCTGAGGTGGGGAACGGCTCCCTTTCTCTGCTCTGACCTGCAGGAGGCCCCGCTGTGCGCTGCACGTTTAGGGTCCCGGGGCCCCATTAGAGCGGCACCAGGGCTGCCGCTAACACTTCATTCGTCCGCCTCAATTACCCAACAGGTAGCCGCCCCCTTCCTCCTCCCCGACGCCTGTAAACATTCGCTGCTTAAAGAAGAAACGCTTTTACCCCAATTCTTTTTAATGAAGGCCTCAAGCGATGCTTGACTCACAAAATATGTCACAGCAAACAACCCCCAGGTTTTCTGCTTTTTTTTTTTTTTTTGCCATGTTTGGCAAGCAGTGTTTGACAAAGGATACGTGTGGAGGTCGGGTGCTGGGGTAAAGAAAGGGGGGTAAAAACCCATCTGATTGATTGTTTTTGGGGGGCTTCGTCCACATCCAGGTATCCTGAGGGAACGCGTGTGTGAGAATGGCGGTAGCCTCAGCGGTGGGGTCCCCCAAGACCGTGTCATGGTGGTCTGCCTCTCACTGCTTCACTACACATCTGGCTGGGGGCTGGGGGCTGGGGGGGCCGGGGTGCTGCGGGCTGGGGGCTGGAGGGGGGGTTTGGGGGTGCTCACCAGTGAACCTCCATAGGGGAAGCGGAAGTGGACGCCCCCTTGTATGCTGTCCTTACAGTTATCGTAAATTGTTGTAGCTTTGACAAAAAATAAAGTGTTGCATACTATGCAACTCAGCTTAAATGTGATTCATTTGTTTATTGATTGAAGTGCTAATCCACAGGAATGCACAGAGCTGCTTTTGTAGGGTAGATCTGGTTTGGTAAATTGCTGAACTGTGGAGCAGTGGGGTTGGGGGAGTGTTGGTTCACGTGTTGCAGTATTTACCCAATATACCCTAGATAGCTTAGATTTGTGTGTGTATGTACTTGTGTGTGTAGGGAGTGGTGGTGGATGTTTTTCGGAACACACATAGTTGGTTGTTACGGTGAACATGCATATAAGGATGCTTATTTATTTATACTATATATTCTATTTAGAGTTGGATGTATTTGTTTCTTTTATTTGTACGGATCTATAAATAAGTTATAAATGATCCTTATGTTTAGATATTTGTTGTCTACATTGGTAGTTTAATAGACTGTTTGCATATTTTCTACTCTTGTAACCTAGCTAACTCTGACAAGTTTACATTGCTTTTACATTACTCCTAATTAAAATAGCCACACCAAGTTCTCCTGTCAGATAATGTCCATGCCTCCTGTACAGTTTAATCAACCGTACAACAATATAAACACATTTAAAATGAAGAAAATGAACGGGCAAATGGCTTACATGTATAATAAATATGATCTGCCAGTGGTGCTATACATTGTCATCAACGTTTTTTGTTTTTTTTTGTGTTAAGCCAATCAAATGCATTTAGCTTTAACTCCCCCATGAGAGTACCTTGATTTTGTTTTCAACAAATGCCAGTTACTTCAACTTTGAGTCTAGGAGCACTATAGCGCTCCCAGTGTATGTTTGGCCAACCTAGTGTCACGCCCCAATGTGACAGACCCATTTACTCCAAACATAAGTGTCAGTTTCACAAAACACATTTTCAAAAATAAATATGCCTGTGTTCATGTAAATGTGTTCATTTTACATAATATACTTAACATGGAAATGCCCAATTAGCCTACGCAATATCTAGCTGCTAAGAGACATGAACATAGAACTCTGTGGTAAGCTGTAGCGCGATGCTACTCAAATGCTGATCAGCAATTTAAAGAGGGGCTTTTCTGCCATTTATATGTCAAGGGTAATGCATAAAATATGGTGTGTACCTAGTACAGACTGAAAAGGACCAAGTCATATTTGGGCATGATACTGGTTAGGTCTGGCGCATTCAGAAACGAGAGCAGCAAAGGTCAGAGTTTAAAAGGCTGTGATTTGGGCAAAACCTGTAGCTAAAGGGTGTTGCCCTTTTGTCCTAAGGCAGTGTTTTGATTGGATAGTGTGAGGAAGGAGGAGTCATAGCTCTGAGTTTGAGCACAGGCAGGAAAAGCAGAACACAGATCACCAAAACGCAGATCGCTTAAATTTAACAGTTGGGATCATCACCTGACATATTTCAGCAAAACAAGCCTGGGAAAGGCCTGTGGTGTGGTTTCCAAGAAGATGGGATCTCCAGGATTGACACAACCACGACATATCTGGGGAAAAAAAAAGATCTTTGAAATAAAGCCACTGAAGGAATTTTCTTCCTGCACATTCTTGCTTTCTGCTCCCAGCTGACACAATGCTATTTCTGAATCCACCTGAAGAGTTCAACCTCAGTTGCATGTGAGGAACGTAAATTATTCTGTGGCCTGGACCCAGCGTATCAACACGTTGTTCTTAACTTTGATTTGCAAATATATAGTATGCACATTACTTTTTTGTCAATGCAAATGTATGTTTCCCTGTCAGTTTTAGTGATTGTTGAACTGAGGGAAAAAACTAGGATTACATACAGTACGTTTAATGGTGAGTTAAAATTGAAGGACAAAATGTTGATTGATTCCAGGCCCATGTGTCTTCCTGTAGGCTAAGCTCAGAGGTGTGAAGGTTAACTGCAACATCCTGTCATGGACATGACTTCCCCTTTTATTCTTTCTATAAACGATTATGGGATAGGAGTGATTGGATTATAGATAAGGGAGTCGCCCTCTGGTCGGCCTGGCTGCAGTGAGGCACAGGTTTACAGGGGTGACCTTCCACCTCAAGGCACGGATTCTCCTCCTCCCCCCTCAACCAGCTGTCCCTGCCTGAGGTCAGTTCCATTGTTGCTCCACACTTGGTGTTCTCCCCTCCCGGCCCGTGTATTCCTTTTCCATGTGACCGTGTCTAACGGCCGCCTTATGCAAGCATTTCGGGAAGGTTTCGTAACACCCCCCCTATTGCCCCCCCCCCCCCCCCCCCCCCCCTGTTTTTGGCCATTCCTTCCGTCCCTGTTGGGTTTCCCTGGTCCCTTTCTTGTCCATTAGGGCCTTGTGTGGAGGAGGCTGGGAGGGGGGTGGGGGGGTGGAGCAGCAGGAAGTGCTAGCGGTGTTCGCTAATTGCAGGCTCCCCGACTCAAGCTGTGGCCGCGTAATGCGCCGTCGCTTCTTGTGAACATGCTGGCGCCTGGTCGGTGTGTTCCCCTCTGCTGGTCTCCTTTGGTGCCGTGGCAACTGCTGAGGACAATTGGAACAACAGTCAGAAGGGCAGCCAGTCAATGTTGAGCCTGGTTACTGATTCAGAAGGGCAGCCAGTCAATGTTGAGCCTGGTTACTGATTCAGAAGGGCAGCCAGTCACTGTTGTGCCTGATTACTGATTCAGAAGGGCAGCCAGTCACTGTTGAGCCTGATTACTGATTCAGAAGGTCAGACAGTCACTGTTGTGCCTGATTACTGATTCAGAAGGGCAGCCAGTCACTGTTGGGCCCGATTACTGATTCAGAAGGTCAGACAGTCACTGTTGAGCCTGGTTACTGATTCAGAAGGGCAGCCAGTCAGTGTTGAGCCCGGTTACTGATTCAGAAGGGCAGCCAGTCACTGTTGGGCCCGGTTACTGATTCAGAAGGGCAGCCAGTCACTGTTGAGCCTGGTTACTGATTCAGAAAGGCAGCCAGTCACTGTTGGGCCTGATTACTGAAGTGGGCTTTTTTTTTTCTCTGTCTTTTTCTAGGGTCTACTGTCAAGTTCTGATGGTAACGGACGGAAGGCCGGGGTCACGTTCCGGACCGACAGTAAGCCTTTATTTCTGCGATTGGGAGACATCTTCTAAACTGTTTAAGCAGGTTGTTGAATGAATAAACTTTATGCCGCGGCACAAAATGGCCCAAGAACCCCCCCCCCCCCCCTTTCCCCCCGTCTTGTCGCCTGGCAAATTTTTCCACCGAAAGTCAAATTTTCTCTTGATGCTAATCCTGATTTTTCCAGCAGTCAGCAGCCATTGTCTGTGACTGTCAGAGGGAACCGTTCCGTTCAATGGCCACTGGTTTAGCATCACAATGGCTGCCGTTCAGAGCCCGGAGGGGGTGGGGTTTTGCGGGGGAAGGGGGGGGGGGGGGTGGGGTGGATGGGACTGGCGTACCGTGACTGGGCGCTCCTCACCCCTCTACCTGACGGGCGCTCAACAAGGCAAACCTTTGTGGCGAACTGTGTTCTCTTGTAACAGTTACTGTTTAAAAAAAAAACACCCAGCTTGTGGGTGACAGAGCTGTTCCTCCCCAACACCCTGTGAAAGCACTGCAGTCACTTGGCATGTGTGCACTTTGGGGTTAACATTAACCCTCTCTCCATCCCTCCATCTCCATTCAACTCTTTCCTTCTCTCTCTCTCTCTGTCTCTGTCCCTCTGCATCTATCTCTCCCTTAATCCCTCTCACTCCATCTCTCACTGTCTCTCCCCTCTCTCGCACTCTCTCTCTTTTTCTTTCCCTCTCTTCACACTCTCTCCCTCATTTTCTTCCTCCTCCTCTCTCTCTCTCTCCTCATTCTCTCTCCTCCCTCTCTCTCCCCTCCCTCCCCCCCCTTTCTCTCTCCCCTCCCTCTCTCTCTCTCCCCTCCCCCCCCTCCCCCTCTCTCTCTCCCCTCCCTCTCTCTCTCTCCCCTCCCTCCCTCCCCCTCTCTCTCTCCTCCCTCACTCTCCCCTCCCTCCCCCCCTCCCCCTCTCTCTCTCTCTCTCTCCCTCTCATAACTCCAGACTGCACGCTGAACTGGAACCCCTTGGGGAAGCACGCCATCCATGAAGTCAGCAACGTCACCTTCAGCCACCTGGCCTGTGACAACCGGGCAGCCGTGGTGGTCCACTGGATGCCGAGCCCTCTGGGTACTCAGCCTACCTGCACCACACTTCTATACAGGATATCATTTACCCCGGGGGATAAATGGGGGGGGGGGGTCATGCTTCCACTTGCATATAATACAACAAAGAAACAACATTAAAAAAAAAAAAAAAACATTTGAACAATTGTTAAAAGCAACCACACCAAATTATTACTTTTAAAGCACAGATGTAAGTTGGCAGAATGTTATCTGGGAGGGTAGAATGTGCCTGGCATAGACTTTTTTTTACAATTTTTTTTAAACAATTTTTTTATGTCATGAAGGCTCATTTTGGATTATTGTGTGTAAATTCCTTTCATGCTAAAACGGACTTAACTCTCCAGTACAGAGGCTAGGGCTCAGTGAAGGAGGATACTCGTACAGTGCTCGGCACATAGCAGCTACTGCTCAATAGACCTATAAATCATGAAAAAGTGTCCCCTATAGCCTGCAGCGTATCTGTAAGACGAGTCAACGTGCCTGCAGAGGGGGAATGGATCAACAAAAACCCCATGTTTAGTGTTTTAGGGATTAATGCGCACCTGGTGTGGGCATCTGTGCACGCTTACAAACACGCCACTGTGTGTGTCTGTGCCTGTGTGTGTGTGTCTGTGCCTGTGTGTGTGTGTCTGTGCTTGTGTGTGTGTGTCTGTGCTTGTGTGTGTGTGTCTGTGCTTGTGGCTGCATTCACTAAACGTTTGTCCTGTCTTCCAAGTAAATGCAGCCCTGGCACGTTTTCTTCACAAACTCAGTTTGGTGAGTTTAGTTTTTGTTGTCGCCAAACTGTGTTTGTGCAGGAAAAAAGATACTTCTTTATTGTTCGTCAAAGTTGAGGACAAATTAATTGAAGCCTGTGTGTGCACCTGTGTGCGTGAGTGCGGTTGTGTGTGTGTGTGTGTGTGTGTGCGTGTGTGCGTGTGTGTGTTTCCGTGTGCGCGTGTGTATGTGTGTGTCTGTGCGTGCTTACGTGTGTGTCTGTGCGTGTGCGTGCATGATTCTGTGTGCATGCATGTGCTTGTGTGTGCTTGTCATGTATGAGCACACATGGGCCCGATTATTCGCCGATGTCTCGGACAGCACTGAGGGGGAGAGAGACAGGGGAAAGGGGAGAGTAGCACCTCTTTAAAGCTGTCCTGATCAAAGCCACACGGGTCCACCCCCCCCCCACATCCCCAGAGTTGGGTCGTTCTTATGCTCTGGCAACAGTACCTCTAATTTTCCAGAGAGTGAAGGAGAGGAGGTCCACATTACAACCCCTGTGATGTCCCGAGAAGGAATGTGTGCGAGAGAGGGAGAGGGGGAGAGGTAGAAAGAAAGAAGGGGGGAGGAGAGGGAGACAGGGGGCGGTGGGAGAGATGCCCCTGGCTTCCGTATGTTGGAGCCCTATTGAACTTGGTAATCTGAGGCCCTGGTTGAGCCCCGGAACAATAAGCCCTGTTGTTTGCAGGAGGCTGGGGGTTAATCCCTTTGACTGGTGCACTGCTCGGCACTGCTCAGGTAAACATATCCATAAAAAAAAACCTGTCTCTGGAAAAAAGTAAAATAATAAGAGCAGGCCGAGCTGTTTTCTGTGAGAGCGCGTATAATGTTGCCGCGGTAGCTGGCAGCTGAGGGAACGCAACCAGTCGGGTGGCTTTTTTCCCCCTCTGGTAATTTTTTTTCTCTTTCTTGTCTCCTGTGAGGGGGGGGGTGGTGGGCTATGATAGGATCTCCAGGGCGACGGAGGTGTGGAGTTACACCCTCCACAAAGAGGAGGCCCTTTCAGATCCTGTCCTTACCGCCGTAATAGGAACCACACGGAATGTGTGTGTGCGTCTCTTTCTGTGTGTGTGTAACTGATAAGGCAGAAATGTAATTAAAAGGGAGGTGTGTTGGCACACTGAAGGGCGAGGGGAATGGCATTCGGGTATGTCTCTCATCCCTGCGCTTGGATCTGTGCCCCGGCTCCCCTCCCAGCCCTCAGTCTCTCAGACAGCTCTCAGACAGCCCTCTGTCTCTCAAACAGCCCTCAGTCCCTCAGACTCTCACACAGCCCTCAGTCCCTCAGACTCTCACACAGCCCTCTGTCTCTCAGACTCTCAGACAGCCCTCAGTCCCTCAGACTCTCAGACAGCTCTCAGACAGCCCTCTGTCTCTCAGACAGCCCTCTGTCTCTCAGTCCCTCAGACAGCCCTCAGGCCCTCAGACTCTCACACAGCCCTCAGTCTCTCAGACAGCCCTCAGACTCTCACACAGCCCTCAGTCTCTCAGACAGCCCTCAGTCCCTCAGACAGCCCTAAGTCTCTCTTACAGCCCTCAGTCTCTCTTACAGCCCTCAGTCTCTCTTACAGCCCTCAGTCTCTCAGACAGCCCTCAGTCTCTCAGACAGCCCTCAGTCCCTCAGACAGCCCTCAGTCCCTCAGACAGCCCTCAGTCTCTCAGACAGCCCTCAGTCTCTCAGACAGCCCTCAGTCTCTCAGACAGCCCTCAGTCTCTCAGACAGCCCTCAGTCTCTCAGACAGCCCTCAGTCTCTCAGACAGCCCTCAGTCTCTCAGACAGCTCTCACTCGTGTACAGAGGGAATGACCATCGGGAATGTAAACAGTATTGGGGGGGGGGGGGGGGCGGAGTTTCAAATTTGTTTTTGAAATCTGCGTATTAATTTTGCCTGCGCTGTGCCAGTGGTTTTTTCTGCCATTGGGAAGATTTATGGTTTGGGAGGTGTAAGGTGTGTTACACTGTTAATGAGTGGTGAGATGTGCGCATGCGTGCGAGTTTGTGTGTTTGTGTGTGTGTGTGTGTACGGATGAGCTCTGACAGGGTTATGTTTCTCTGCACAGGGATTGAACACGTGAGAGGGTTCAGAGTGTATCTGGAAGATAAAAACCCCGAGGGGAAGCAGTGCCAGCACATGGTCCTGAAGGATCCTCGACAGCTTAATTTCTCCTTCAGGAATGTGGTAATTACACCAAGCCCTCCCACAGCCTTTTCCACTGTGAAATATGCGTATTACTGGGGTGCATATGACTGGTTATGAGAAATCATATGACTAGATTTGTATGTTTACAATAATACTGCTACTGTTGCTACTACTACTAGTAAAAACAACATATTTCTGTGTAATTTTATGAAAATAATCATATCTCTAAATTGATTGTGTAACAAAAGCGTGACTCTGATGTCCAATGACTGTTGTTGCTGTGAGAAGGTAGATTTTTGAAGCAAAATGATGCCCCTGGCTCTAGTGATGTCATTGGCTATTGTGATGTCACCGGCTCTGTGAGTCTGTTGAGTTGGGAAAGCAAATGATGTCACTGTCTCTCGTCTCTCGCAAACAGAAGATGAGCTCACAGCCCTTTCCTGGACTGGACTTTGAGATGGACTACATGATCCGGATCGTGCCATTCCCCACCTTCATGAACGAAAGTTACTTCCCTCCGTCCTTCCTCCGTACCAACAGTAAGGGGGGCGCTATACACATCACACATGGGAACACTACAGCCAGACTCCTCTACATGGCAAAGCACTTCATATTTTACTTCATTCATTCACTGTTTTTTCCCTTCCATCTGTCTGTCTGTGTTTCTTTGTCTGTGGTATACAGTAAACGCTTTTTAAATGGAAGCATTTTCAGCAGGGTTGGGTTGGTCCATTCCATTCCATTTCAATTCACTCAAGTCAGTGAAATGACTTTTTAAAAAATCGCAATTGAACAATATGAATGGAACCTATTTATTTCATGCTTTTGAATTTTGCACTGTTCATTGAGAACAAAAACAATAACATATAATAAAAAAAGAAACTGATGATTTATCAGAGTGTATAGAGACCAGCAATTCATGTCTGTTTTATTGTGTTTTTGCAGCTTGTGAAGTACTCCTGGGCTCCGATAACCTGGTCTGCAAACCATGTGAGTTTTTATGCCTCTGCGCCGGCGACAGCTGTGGCCGGAGGCATTATGTTTTCGGGTTGTTGGGTTGTCCATTTGTCCGTCCATCCCATTCTCGTGAACGCCATATCTCAGGAACGCTTTGAGGGAATTTCTTCACATTTGGCCTAAACGTCCACTTGGACTCAAGGATGAACTGATTAGATTTTGATGGTCAAAGGTCAAGGTCACTGTGACCTCACAATGACGTTTTTGGACATAATTCAAGAATTCCTACGCTAATTATGACAAAATTTCACACAAATGTCTAATAGGATCAAATTAAGTGATGACATTTTATATCCAAAAGTTCAAAGGTCAACTTCACTGCGACATCATAATGTTTTGCTTACCACTGTAGCTGAGAAAGCAATCTAATAATCACATGAATTATATATGTTCAATAAATAAAGACTGTAAATTTACAAATTTACAAAGGAAATTATTCACTGGAATCATGCATGTCAATATAGTGATAACTTACATTTGGCCAATAAATACACTTCATACCTTTTAAATTAAATTTAAGTCCTCTCTACATATATTTTATGAGTCTGGACAGACATGGATGTAAACAGCAACTTGACTTTTGGCGGAGGCATACAACCGCACGGCGGTTATTTCTAGTTGGTCTTGATTTTTGGGGAAACGGTAAACGTCTTTGACAGCCATCTCCTGGCTCAATGCCCTTGAGGGAGATATTAATGCAGACAGGTGTCAACTGTTTACAAACAAGTTCCTGTATTCAGTTACATTGTGCAATATTTGAGCTTTATGGAGTAATCATGTACAATAGTCCTACTCCTCCTTCTATAGTAAACAGGCTCATTACAGTACTATAAGCTCGACCGGGGGGTATACTACGAAGCTGGATTACTTCGTTTGCTGGATAACTCCACCGAGTAAAACCCGGAACCATCCAAAATCTGGAACACAGACTGAAGTAAAAAGACCTGTTCCCGGTTTTACTCAGTGCAGTTATCCAGCTAACTAAGTAATCCTGCTTCGTAGTACACCCCCCAGTTAGACACTGGCGTGAGAAGTCCATCAAGGAATTCAGTGGTCAGTTATTACTTTGGACAAAGCATGGTCTCATGCAGATGGGGATGCAATTGGAGGTGGTGAGTCAAGCAATTTATACCACTGATCTATCGCATAAGGCTGAGCCAGTCCGATTGCTGTAGTATAGTGCCGTAGTACAGTATAGTGTCCTCTTTTCCGTTGAAAAGGTGAATGAGTGAGTAAGAGACATGGGGGGACAGGGGGAGTGAAGTAGAGGCTAATAACCATTCTGTCTTTGTGGATGGATTTGCTGGAATTCTGATATGTTGCTCTCTTTTTCCCCCGCTCTTTCTGTACCTGTCAATCAGTCTGGAAGCCCAAGAGCTTGAACGTCTCTCAGCTGGGATCCAGCCTGCACGTGGTGTTTGATCATGCCCCGCCTACATTCGGCTTCAGCATGTACTATGTCTATTACAAGCTTCGGCAGGATAGCCCTTTCAGACTGAAATGCTGCAAGCCGGTAAGGACAGAGGTGTAATACCATCTCAAAAATTCACCTCGTGTAGTACAGTACATTACATTACATTCATTTGGATGATGACTTGGTCAGTGCGACTTGCAAATAACGGTAAAGTGTCTTTGTAACAATCTCTGTATAAAGCACGATACAATTGTATTGCGCTTTATACAGAGATTGTTACAAAGACCCTTTACCGTAAAATTAGGAAACAGGGAATTTGGGAAAATGAACTAAATGGAACTTGTGTAACTAAATAGAACTTAATTTAAGGGATCATAAGTACATTAATCTGAGATATATGTGCAACAGTGACAACATGGTTAAAAACTTTCCCAGACCAGCGAGTGTGTATGCAACATCACTAAAATATTAAATGTAAGTTTACTCCGCTAACTAAGAACCATAATACAAATTGTGAATACATAATAGCATTTGTGTACGTACTGTAGGTGTGTGTTTGTTTAGCTTCAGTCCACACAACTGAAAAAAGATATAATTAAACATAATTCATTGAGAAAAAAATATTTTTCAAGGGAGACCTGGCCAAGTACAGTAGTTGTAGTACATGCATAAAGTTTCAGTTAAAAACAAATTGTCTGTTATGGTTAAGAAATGTTACATTTATCTTTGCGTCAAAGTAAAACTGTTCACAATAAGATATTTTGCAAACATGAAAAAACTCAAGATATTACAATAGTGAGCATCTCACACAAATCATATAGTTAGTGGGGAAGTTCAGACATCCTATACCGGGTTCATTTGAGATACTGTCCATGTACACAGGAATAATGATGATCTTCATTGTGCAAATGAACAGCCTATTTGAAATATTACCATAACCAGGTTAAAGACCATTATCCCGAATTCTGTGTGCATGTTAACATAGTCTCAAAGTTTACCCTATCCAATAATGTAGAGAAGACATTGAATCTGAACCAGGGATTTAGAAGGGGAAAGCATAGTGGTGGAAGGCCATAGGAAAACAACTACGCTAAACTCTCTGGCCTCATGCCTAGAAAAATCTGATTCTTATTGTCTTTATTTCACCATGTTGCTATTGACTGTTTTAAAACAACACTATTAAATTATATGGAATCCTTGGTTCAGTATATGGGCTTTCCATATCCCATGATGTGAATAATGAATGAGTAATGGGGGTTAGCACAAGGGTTAGGTGTGCTCCAGCACAAGGAAAAGGTTTTGTGTGTGCTCGGTCTTAAACTGCAATTTCAGGACAATACATCTTCCGAAGGTTGACCAAAAACTGCGCTCCACTCCGAAAGCGGACTTGGTACAGACTAGCGCATTGCGTTGTCGTGTTTAATTGTGTTTGTGCCGTCATGTCTGTGTTTTGGCATAGCATGACCGTTGGCAGAGCATCAAACTGCATGGCCTAATGAAGGTCAAACTGTGCTGGTACATTTACACCATGGCATGATTTTTATGAGTGGTTGAACACAATTAAATATAGCAATATAATAAGCTAGTCTGCTTTTGTGGGGCTCAAGCTTTTTCATCCTCTTAATGAACATGGAATAATTTGACGTTTTAAACAGTGTTGTGTGTTAAACAAGTGCGCTTGCTGTCTCCAGGAATCCAGCTCTTACAAAACAACATGTGTTCTCCAGGATGTAAGGCCAGGAACCTACACAATCGAGGTAAGGACGCTCTGCACTCATTCATAAGCACCATGTAGACATCCATAAATGCTAATGTTCATAACCACAAACCGGTCGGTGTGATATGCCACCGCTGATGCAGCAGTTGACATTAGCATGACGTACAAAGTGACATATAATATTATGCCTCTCTACTGACATAAGCAATTATGGATGGATATTTTTGTCTTATCGAATGTGAACTCATTCTCATGCTTAGAAATTAGAATTTAATTTGAGTTTTGACTTCCACCATTAGGAGTGAGGATGAACCTCAATTAATCTTGTCCAATTTTACTGTTTAACTAAAATAGTTTTTGCATTGTGTGAGAATATGTTTAAAAGCCAGAAGTGCTACTTTGGCCCAGTTAAACTGAACAAACTGTGGCAGAGGTGACAGAGGTGAGCGGTCTCATGTGTATACCTTTGTGCACCCAGCTTCGTGATGACAACAACACCACTAGGAGACAGGCCCAGTACCACGTGAGCCAAGGTAAATTTAAACCCCTCATACTCAACTCAACCACAAAATGGCTGCCAGGCTCTGCTCGGTATTGTTATGGTGATTTAGATTTGAGGAAGCATGTTTTCTGTGGATTATCAGACACTGAGCTGTGCTGTGTGAGCTCGGCGATTAGCATTGAGGAAGTGTTTGATTTCTGTTGATTGTTGTTTCTGGACATTGAGCTGTACTGTGCAAACTCTATGCCAATGGTTCCCGGCCTCAGTCCATTTTAACAAGCTGTTGAGAAAAATGTACAGCTTGTTAAAATTCTGGGATTGCAATTGTGGTTGGAACGAAAACCAGCATACACGGGTGCCTCGGGGCGGAGTTTGGGAACCACTGCTCGATGCTAATCTTTGAGGAAATATTTATTTGCCTGTTATTCCTGAATGTTGAGTTGTGATGTGTGTCTCTCACTGTAAACTCCATTGCGATTGCGATTATTACATATCACAGAGTTGTGCTGCGCTGACTTGTGCTCAACAGTAACTTTATTATGACTATTATTTTATTTGTTTTTACAAGCATTATTTGTTTTCTCTGGATGTTGAGTGCCCTGCTGCATTCAGACTGATGATGAGGCATTTGCTGTTTATTGCTCCTGTATGTCGAGCTGTGTTCCGCACGTCCCCGATGTTGAGTTGTATTCTGCGCCGTCTGTCTCTCTCACAGTGCACTCCCTGTGGGCGGGGCCTATCCGGGCCATGGCCATCACTGTACCCCTGGTCATCATGTCCGCCTTTGCCACGCTGTTCACTGTCATGTGCCGCAAGAAACAGCAGGGTGAGCCCCGCCATGCTGGACTGCCTCTTACTGCACCTCAGCCCCTCTGTTACCGTCACAGCGGCTGTGAAATAACATCGGTCACACCCCTCTCTGCAGAGATTGCTTTCTGCTTTCTGTTCTCACTCTTAAATTTAACAGTGCATCAGTCATATTTCACACAGTTGTTTTTAGACTGGGAGAAAGTGCATTAGACCTTAAACAATGGTTCCACACTTAAACAAATGTTCAACCCCCTCCTGTTTCCCCGATTGCTTGCGCAGAGAACATCTACTCCCACCTGGATGAGGAGAGCTCGGAGTCGTCCTCTCACACCACTGCCTTAAACGCCGACAGGCCCTGGCCCCGCCCCAAGGTCTTCGTCTGCTACTCAAACCGAGACGGCCCCAAGCACCTCGCCGTCGTCCAGAACTTCGCCAACTTCCTGCAGGACTTCTGCGGCTGTGAGGTACAGTATGTACTCAGCAGGCCTGTGTGTTATATACATCTGCCATGGTACATAGCAGGCCTGTGTGTTATATACATCTGCCATGGTACATAACAGGGCTGTGTGTTATATACATCTGCCATGGTACATAACAGGCCTGTGTGTTATATACATCTGCCATGGTATATAGCAGGCCTGTGTGTTATATACATCTGCCATGGTACATAGTAGGCCTGTGTGTTATATACATCTGCCATGGTACATAGCAGGCCTGTGTGTTATATACATCTGCCATGGTACATAACAGGCCTGTGTGTTATATACATCTGCCATGGTATATAGCAGGCCTGTGTGTTATATACATCTGCCATGGTACATAGTAGGCCTGTGTGTTATATACATCTGCCATGGTACATAGCAGGCCTGTGTGTTATATACATCTGCCATGGTACATAACAGGCCTGTGTGTTATATACATCTGCCATGGTACATAGCAGGCCTGTGTGTTATATACATCTGCCATGGTACATAACAGGCCTGGGTGTTATATACATCTGCCATGGTACATAACAGGCCTGTGTGTTATATACATCTGCCATGGTATATAACAGGCCTGTGTGTTATATACATCTGCCATGATACATAGCAGATGTATATAACACACAGGCCTGTTATGTACCATGGCAGGCCTGTGTATTAGATACATCTGCCATGGTACATATTAAGGCCTGTGTATTAGATACATCTGCCATGGTATATAGCAGGCCTGTGTATTAGATACATCTGCCATGGTACATAGCAGGCCTGTGTATTAGATACATCTGTCATGGCACATAGTAGGCCTGTGTACTAGATACATCTGCCATGGTACATATTAAGGCCTGTGTGTTAGATACATCTGCCATGGTATATAGCAGGCCTGTGTATTAGATACATCTGCCATGGTACATATTAAGGCCTGTGTATTAGATACATCTGCCATGGTAAATAACAGGCCTGTGTATTAGATACATCTGCTTTGGGATTGAGTGTGTGGGCTGGCACACATCCAGAAAAATCTGTAGCACAATGTTCATTCTGAATTAGCAAAGGGCAGCTTCTTGGATAAATCTGCTGTGGGATAGATTGTGCTCTGAATCAGCAGGGCCAGCACATCAGCTAAATCTGTGCCTTGAGGTTTATTCTGAATTTGCCTGTGTATTATATATACACATATGTCGATCAACAGGGCTGACACGCTGGTTAAATATGCACGTTGAGGTGTTGTCTGACTTGTTAAAGGCCAGCGTATAAAATGCATCTGTGCGTGGAGGTGTGTCTTGGGTCAGCCAGGGGAGTATGTGATTAATACTCACTGTGAGATCAGTGAAAACAGTGCATTAAGCAAATCTGTACAGTCAGGTTCCGCCCTCTAATGTGAGGTGCACTCTGTATCAAAGAGCAGTGTATTTAATAAACGCGTGCTGTGAGATATGGGATGAATGAGCCAAGACCGCATTCATAGTAAGTGAAGAGCAGGGAAACGGAATCCCCAGACAGCCGTGTGCAGACTGCCATCTGCTGGCGGAAAGAGGGAACTACGTTTTTCATGCTTTGTGGACAAATGTTGAATTCGTTTGGCATGGATCTCAGATTCCAGTTGCGCAGGGCTGCAGTTTCAGTAGGTTTTTGTGGTTTCCTCTCAATCATTGGCCAATTTCAGTTTTGGACACAAAGTGTGGGGACTTTTTAGCCAATGGGTGACTTAAATTAAGCACTTAAGTGCTCAAACCAAAACCTACAGACACTGTGGCCGGTCAAGAGTGGAGTTTGAGACTCGTGTTGTACAGGATACTAAATAAGAGATTGATGAGTCTGGTGGTTTGTTTTGTGTGATTAATTACTGTGGACATTGAGAATTTGAAGGGGAGACCTGCAGGGGGGAGAAATTTAACCACAGGTTTGCTATGTCCTGTGCTTCAGGTGGCTCTAGACCTGTGGGAGCACCTGGAGATGTGCAAGGAGGGTCAAATGGCCTGGCTGAGCCGACGGATCGAGGAGGCCCACTTCATCATCACCGTCTGCTCCAAAGGCATGAAGTACTTTGTGGAGAAAAAGAATCGGAGGAGCAAGGGAGGGGCTGGGCGAGGGGCAGGGCCGGGCGGGCCAGGGGGCGGGGATCTGTTTGTGGTAGCCGTGGCGATGATCGCGGAGAAGCTGCGGCAGGCGCGGCAGAGCTCGCCGGACCTCTCGCGTTTCATGGCGGTCTACTTCGACTACTCGCGCGAGAGCGACGTGCCGGCCCTGCTGGACCTGGCGCCGCGGTTCAAGCTGATGGACCAGCTGCCGCTGCTGTTCGGCCGGCTGCACTCGCGCCAGCTCAGCCTGCCCGAGCGCGAGCCCCCGCCCCACAGCGTCAGCAAGCGCAACTACTTCCGCAGCCGGTCGGGCCGCTCGCTCTACGTGGCCATCTGCAACATGCACCAGCACATCGCCCAGGAGCCCGACTGGTTCGAGAAGAGGCTGATGCCCGCCCCCGCCCCCGCCCCCGTCCCTGGCCACGCCCCGTCCCGGGCTCGGACGCGGGCCCCGCCCATGGAGAAGTTCGACTCGGGTGTGGTGCTCAACGAGGTGGTGCTGAGGACCCCGCCCCCCGAGGGAGAGTGCCCGATGACGAGTAACGGACTCGTCCTCCACTCCGTCGCCCCGGGGACCGGCTCTACCTCGGGCTCCGCCTCCTTGCAGGGGGAGCCCGAGGGCCCTGCCTCCCAGGACAGCCTCCCCGGCGCCCCCCTCCTGCACACAGACGGCTCGGCCAGTCCCCCCGAAATGCCCCGGGACTCTGGCATTTACGACTCGTCGGTGCCCTCCTCTGAGCTCTCCATCCCCCTGATGGAGGGGCTGAGCCCAGACCAGGCCGACTCCTCCTCCCTGACCGACAGCGTGTCCTCCTCCTCTGGCCTGGGTGAGAGGCTCGCACGCACACTCACTCACTAATGCACTCGCTCATTCACACATACTCACGCTCACACACACGCTCACACTCACACACACGCGGTCACTCACTCACTAATGCACTCGCTCATTCACACATACTCACGCTCACACACACGCTCACACTCACACACACTCACACTCACACACACACACACACATGCGGTCACTCATTCACTAATGCACTCACTCATTCACACATACTCACGCTCACACTCTCACACTCACACTCTCACACTCACACACTCACACTCTCACACACACACACACACACACACACACACACGCGGTCACTCACTCACTAATGCACTCGCTCATTCACACATACTCACGCTCACACACACGCTCACACTCACACACACTCACACTCACACACACACACACACATGCGGTCACTCATTCACTAATGCACTCACTCATTCACACATACTCACGCTCACACTCTCACACTCACACTCACACACTCACACTCTCACACACACACACACACACACACACACACGCGGTCACTCACTCACTAATGCACTCGCTCATTCACACATACTCACACTCACACTCTCACACACACACACACACACACATGCGGTCACTCACTCACTAATGCACTTGCTCATTCACACATACTCACACTCACACACACACACACATACACACACACACACATGCGGTCACTCACTCACTAATGCACTCACTCATTCACACATACTCATGCTCACACGCTCACACTCACACACACACACACACACACACGCGGTCACTCACTCACTAATGCACTCGCTCATTCACACATACTCACGCTCACACACACACACACACACTCACACTCACACACACACACACACACACACACACACACACATGCGGTCACTCACTCACTAATGCACTCAGTCATTCACACATACTCGTGCACACACACACACGCACACACACACGGTCACTCACTCACTAATGCACACACTCATTCACACACACATACACACACACACACACACACACACACACACACACGGTCACTCACTCACTAATGCACTCACTCATTCACACACACTCACGCGCACACACACACACACACACACACACAGGGCCCATTTCAAAAACCAATTGGAGCCCCCCACCACCACAACCACCCGCCGAACCATCTTTTAAACAACACGGCATGCAACAGAAATGAGCTTTCTCACTTTAATGTGTCAGTTTCTCAATAAGATTTGCAACCTTTAGCTTTAAAAATAAGAATCATTGGGTTATAACTACAACAAGTGCTGCGTAACAAGCACAATTTGGCGCTCTTTCGGCACGAACACGCAGCCTATTAGAACAATGTCCCCGACTTCCCTCCATATGACATGAAGCAGTTTGGCTAGCAGCATTTTCTATTCGCGACAAATGCAGCAAGCGCATTGCTAGCAAAATTTGTTTTTGTAGACGTACCTGCTGCACCAAAGAAAGTTGTTAATTTAGTAGGACTGTCTAGATCAGGGGTGTCCAACCTTACCCGAAAAGGGCCGGTGTGGGTGCAGGCTTTTGTTCTAGCCCAGCACTATGACACCTGATTCTACTTATCAAGGTCTTGATTGAAGAGCATGATTAGTTAATTAGTTGAATCAGGTGTTGTAGTGCTGGGCTAAAACAAAACCCTGCACCCACACCGGCCCTTTCCGGATAAGATTGGACACCCCTGGTCTAGATGTTTCTTTTGTTTTTTATTCTCAGGCCACTAGGATGCATGTGTTTCATTGCTGTAGTTTGCCTTGTCATAGAGCATCGGGCTGACTAGCAGCAAACAAATCGAGGTGATGCTAGCACCAAGAGTGCGTCCCAATACTCCAAAAAATGCACACTCCTTTCCTCCACTATCACCTCCTCTCATCCGTGCCCCGGAAACAGATATTTGTGTTTTAATCTAATGTTGCTGATTACATCTTAATAACATATTAAGGGTTACATATGAATTAATGTCTCGACGCAAACCACAATGTCAGGTACATTGTATACTGTACATGCAAATCCATGTACTCAAAACGTTCAGACAGTTTTGCATACTTCCGGGTAGGAGAGGAGTGGTAGTGGGGGAGTGGAGGAAAGGATGTGGGGGGTGCGTCCCAATATTCTTCACTCCCCACCTCCTTTCCTCCACTCCCCCACTACCACTCCTCTCCTACCCGGAAGTATGCAAAACTGCCTGCACATTTCGAGTACAAGTGTTTGCATGTACAGAATACAATGTACCTGAGATTATGGTTTGCGTCGAGACATTAGTTAATATGTAATGAAGATATAATCAGCAACATTAGATTAAAACACAAAGATCGGTTTCCGGGGCACGGAGTAGAGGAGGTGGTAGTGGAGGAAGGGAGGGTGCATTTTTCGACTATTGGGAGCACCCCAAGTGTTTTGATGTGGGTCAGATGAGGTCAGATCAAGGAGTAGTTAAAGAAACAGTGTCATCACTGAAACAGCTTAAGTTAGGAACAGCGCCTACAGTGGCTGAATGGAGAAACTACTGGGGAGGCAGTTCTTTTATTCACTTTTTTTAATAAAAAATGTTTATTTATTTTTTCCAATTTATGATTGAGGCAAGGTCCCTTTCCGTTGCGAGGCCTGTTTCAGTTGAAACGAATGAAACATAGAAAGGCCACCTATGCACACGCACGCACGCACACACATACACACACACAGAGCTTTAGTGTACAGTGCCCCCATCAATGTGCTGGGGTAATTGCACTTTATAATTGAGGGAAGAGCACCCCCTACTGGCTCACCAACACCTCTTCCAACAGTAACTTAGTAGCTTCAGTCGTTTGACAGAATGTGGGTACTCTCAGGGACTGACCGCTCTTCTCCTGTGGCCCGCAAAAAGACTACATAATCATGGGCCAAGCACTGCGTAGTCATAGTCAGTTATATCACCGTTCATCTGGTTACCACCACATTAGTTTCTCTTAACCACATACCAGATATCCACGGGCTAGCGGTTGTCAGAAGCACCTGTTCTCTGGTCAATCCTAGCTCTCCCCTGCAGTCCTATATGGCCTATGGCATGTAAAACAGACACTCACTCCACTATTAATGTTCCTAGACATAAACTTTTCATTTTGACGGTGTTTCAAACTGATTGAAACTGATGTATGTAGACCCACTCGCGCCTGACATACAGTAGGTCCACTGGAATCGAAATCTAAAACGGTTTGATTTTTGGAATGTTACCAGTATACGACCACCGCCATTTATGTCATACTTTCTCTCTGATATACTCCTGAGTGAAGTGCAGTCTTACTTCATGTAAAATAAGCAGGGGTGGAAATCCAGGGGACATAAAGTAAAAGTCCTCCCCAGTATTTTGCTCCAATCACCTCATTTTCTCATTAACATAATTCTTCAGCGAGGAGGTAGAACTAATTAGTGAAATCAGCTGGCTGAGTCTATGGGTGGAAGAAACGCATGGTAGGACTTTTACTTTATGTCCCCTGGATTTCCACCTCTGAAAATAAGACCCTTAACATTGTGGTATCTCTCGTGGTACGAACCTCATAAGTGAAGCCCTTGTGTCTGTGTTTGTAGGAGATGAGGAGCCCCCTGCTGTCAACTCTCTGCACTGCGCCGGCCCCACCATCTGCAAGGCAGAGCTGCACCACCACAGCTTGGAACAAAGTGAAGGACTGGCCACAGTGGCTCCGTTGTAGTGGCCGTCGCCTGGACATGCATTGCCACTTTACTGCCTTGTCCTCCAGCAGAAGTGCACTTATTTGGGCCTTTCCCCAGCAAGACCCCCCTCACGTGTCGGATCACCCAAGGAGGGGTGCGGGAGACCTCCAGAGACCCTCTTGCCTCATGTCGTCATACTAGACTCTCTAATTCAACGTTTGGGAGAGTTTGGCGAGCAAAAAAAAGAAGTCCTTTTTTTGGTGCACCCATTTTTGAAGATTTAAAAAAAAAAAAAAAACCTGGTGTCTACGAACTACTGGAACTCTCAAAAGGCTGGGCGCTATTTGACCAAAGCGGTTGTGTTTTCATGCAACCTTGTCTCCTTTAGCGTTAGTAGTAAAACATGGTGTATATGTTGTAGAGTGGCTCAGATCACCTGTAGAAAGTGTCCCTTTATGGTTACCATTCCAGCACCCCCCCACTGTTTTTAAATCTATACTCACTGGGAGGAGTTGCCATGAGCCAGTGGTAATGGTCAAGGTACATTCTTTGGGAAAGTGTGAATGAGTACATATTTGTACGTGGGTATCAGTTCTTATTTATTGTTTTGTTTTTTGTTTTGTTTTTAAATGACTGGTCTCATATATGCATAGGAAAATGCTTGGAGATGCCCTTGTCATCTAGTTCCGAGGTAGTCTGCAGAAAAGAGGCTGGTTTGAGATGCCCTTGTCATCTAGTTCCGAGGTAGTCTGCAGAAAAGAGGCTGGTTTGAGATGCCCTTGTCATCTAGTTCCGAGGTAGTCTGCAGAAAAGAGGCTGGTTTGTTGAGGCTGAAGATGAGTCAAAGCACTTTGAGGAACTAACTCACAGAATTGTGCTTTGTATATATTTTTTAAAGATTTGTTTTGCGAAGCATCATCAGCCTACAGTGCTAGAAACATAACTGCCCAAAGTTTACATATATCAATTACTCAATGGACATAAACATTAGAAATGAAAATTTTGTTAATTCTTCTGTGTAATTTCTGGAAATTGCAAAGGCCCCAATAAAAACGTGCATATAATGACATGTCAAATTTCATCATAATTAACTTACCCAGAAAGTCTCTCAGCTGTAAATGACAGGGAAGATTAGTGAGCTATATTAGTGGTCCTTAGCATTTGACTGTGCACTGTGAAATTCCTGGTTCAGGTCCTCTTGTATAGCATAAACACTATTTTTAGGGACATTCACACTTGATTTTAGTTGTTTTTAAACTTTTATCCAAATACAAATCCTCCTTATGTTCATTGTGTAAGTGTAGAGACTGGATTAATGCCTTTTATAGAGTTAAATGGGAAACAAAAGTGAAGACAGCCACAATCTAGTTTACTTTAACTGGGTCCACTTTTTTGGTACTTTGCAAACTGTTCTGTTCATGTTTTATATATAGTTTAGGATATTAGACACTATTTCTACATTATATAAACTCTGTACTGTTTTATAGTACCCTAATGTAGGAAATAAGCACCAAATAAAACTCTGATTTTTATTAATGAAGACCATAGGATGTCTGTCATTTTTCCTGTGGATGTTGATACAAAAATACAAAGTTCATTGCATAATCAACAGCTCTGAAAATTGATGGAGTTTCAATACTGGCCTTTACCTTTAGATGGCAGTAATGCTGCAGTGGCTAATGTGCTTTTAACAGGACTGCTAAATGTGTTCCAGATGGTTTAAAACATTTTTTTTAAATCTTTTTCTTTTTTGACATATTTGTACCTACAAAATGCAGTACACTGAATATGGTTATGCTGTAGTCCAGGGCTCAGTTGAAGATTGTGCTATAAAACCTTCCGCTTGCAGTGCCTGTCCCCTTAAAAAAAAACTTTGTGCCCAGAATAGTACTCACAGACCTAAGCGCAAGTCTTGGGGAAAGCCATAGCTAGGGCCTGTTTTTAACTGTTGATGTCAGTTGTGGGTAAATAGTTGTGGCAATACCCAACAATGACAAAGTTGATGTTACATCTTAAATATCTAAATTGTATTCAAACTGGCAGATTGTGATATCCTTTACTCAAATGTCCTACAGCTGTAACTTCAGCTCCTTACTGAATATGTTGTATGTTGGATGTTGGAACCATGAAACACACAATAAGTATAGTAATTTGCACAATGTTTTTGCAAACATTTCCAGGACTTCTATCTTGCTGGGCTGGATATTATATGGCCATTTGTAAACAATTGCCACATCTTGTTATCCTGTTTTTCAGTGTGCTTGAAACATAGTATTTAGTTTTGTTTAATGGTGTCAAAGGTTTAGATGCTATGTTTACAAATATTGGTGCAGAGGCCCAAGGAAAGTGCATATAAAAACAAAGGACACTGATCTATCTGAACGATCAATAACTACCACATTCACTTAATTGCGTAACAAATTACACCTTAGTGGGGAAACTACAGTGTTGAAAATGAAGTTATTCCTAGACTCATTATTCAGCCACCACTACTGAAAAAAGCAAGGCTGGATTTCAAACCAAAACTATACCCATTTAAACAAACAAATGCTGTTGTCTGGCTAGGTAAATTTAAGCAGTGAACAGAAATCTTATGCAGGCACACTGATGACTTTGTAGAACATCATTACAAGTATGAACTAAGGGCCTGTTATATAACCTCAAGGTCCAGGTGATGACGAGCCACTGGTACACTGGATATGAGCAAAACCAACCTTTTAATTACAGTTCTGGTGTTTCTTCAGTGTGCAAACCGAAACTTCCATGTTTATAACCAGCATGGTTATAAACATGAGATTGATTTCTGCTCATGATTTTGCTCCATTCTGTTGCTGGAGGACACAGCTAGGACTTTGCAGCCTTTCAGAGGTGTCCCAACTTACCAGCTCTTTTAATTTTTTCAAGTGATAAATCGTTAACAATGTATGGATGCAGGCAAAACTTACTTTTTAAAGCTTTTTCTAAAATCCTAGGCAAATGATTCTGCACGAAAGTACAAAGAATAAAAATATTTAAAGTGGTAATCCGTAATTTTCAGTTTTAGGACATCTGTGGTGACTAGTGGTCACAACAGTTCGTTTTCATACTCCAAAGCACCATTCGAACTGAAGATCAAATCCCAAACAAAGCGGCATGGTTTGCTTGGGGTGTAGCACTAGGAGCGCATCCATTGTGTAATCCTTATTGAAGATAATCCAGCGGTATCGTATTTTGTAGAAAGAAGCCTGTCTCGAGACGATCCACAAATGTTGTCAGACACGGTAATATTTAGCAAAATATCAAACTTAATTTTAGGCGCATGCTCTTCCTCATTCAAGTTCCTGTGCGTGCGTCATCACATTTGAATAGCCCATTTGATGGGAATGTCGCATACAGAGGAGCGATTAGTAGCTCCAGATTCGGAATGCAAATACATGGATATTGATACAAAAATGGCAGTGTGAAAAGGTATCATATGGCTTTTTAATAAGAAATAATTGTACATGTACAGACTATATGGTCTCTTAATCGGTACGTGAACAGCAGGTGTATAGTGAAACGTTACATTAAAACTTCCACTTCAATGGGACGGTTGTGAACCACTTCAAATGGTCCAGATGGACTGTTTAGGCTACTCCAAAAGAGGAAGATGACCGTTTGCGTAAATGTAAATGAACAAATAAAATAAACAATAAAGAAATAAACTCAGCGATCCGCTTCGCCTTCCCCACAAAGCCGAAATCACAGCGCTGACTAAACTTCCTCAGCGCAGGGCGTAACTTGAGAGCACAGAGCAGCGCTTATCGCACTGTAGGCTACACGGTTAGGCGACAGATGCAGATAATGGGCGGTGCTAGCAGCGTTGACATAGCGCTCAGACTGTGCTTTGAAGCGTTAAAGCATGAAACAACAGTAGGCTAGAAACCAGAAAAAAAGCCTGAAACGAGTGACAACAAACGAACTGAAAAGGACTTAGCTGGACGGCTGCAAATAGCCTACCGGTCCCAATGTCCTCATTTTACGACTTACTTATGTTTCGGTGAAATAAACGTGTCTCTGCTGAAAGTGGATTTAAAACTGCACAGTAGGCTATACACTGTAGCTACTACAGAAGAGAGCAAACTGAAGACACCGGATCTGTTAATCACGCCGTTTTTTGAAATAACATTCAAGAAACCCAGTCACATGCAAACAACCGTTGAAAGCAATGAAGTTTCTGGGTAAGAACTTCCCCTCTCTCTAATTTAAGATTTCTTAAATCTCTTATTTTAAGTATGTTCGAGTTCTCAAGTAGGCTAGATTATGTAGCCTACTATGTAATTGGTACAAATACAGAAATATTGTTTTTGTCATTTGTATTTTTTCTGTTGATGCAGTCCCTGTATTATTTCGTGAACACTAAAGAAATAGTCAACAAATAGTATTTTAGATTGTGTGTGCGTGCGTGCGCGCGCCCTGTTGTTGTGTGTCTTAAGTGTAGCTTCTCCGTTTTTTATCACTGATATGGTATGATTGAAAATGTAATGTTGGCATGCCTATCAATACCTGATAAATTTAACCACCAATAAACGCGAATACAGAGTTCTACAAAGTTTATGACCTAGGCGAAGTGTCATTCAATTTATTATCCAAACCGACAACTGCAGACGAGAGGCCGCGAACGTCTCCAGAGTTAACAAATTCTCATTTCTGTCCAGTGATCTCGAGTACTGGGACATTTACACAGAAGAACACGATATTTTATTCACACACTTGTGCGCCTGTAGTTTGTTTGCAATGTGACTAACATCACACCTAATTGTTTTGTCTTCTTTTTTTTCCAGTAAAAAATATTTATTGATTTATTGGTTCTGGCTAATGTAGCCCGTTGGATGCTGAAGTATACTTTATGTATTACATTGTGACATCACGTTGTTATATTGTAGGCTACATTTTGAGATGGAATGTTACGTCATATCCAATGTAGACTTTGGTACAACCCCTCAGTGCTGAGTGTCCCTTTTGTTGGCTGATAGGCTATAATCTCACCCGGGTCCACTGGTCTGTTCTTCTGCAGACTCAAATTCCCCCGAAGTGACCCAAGAGTTCATCCAGGATTTGAAGTTACAAATCTACAACTATGCATTTTTTTCCCCCACCCCCACATTCCATAATACCGAGTCGATGGAAGGCCAGCAATCCGTAGTTCCTGTGATTTGACTCATATTTCCATAGCAATTATGGTTTGCCTAAAGCCCCCAGAGGCTGCTGGTACTATTGCAGATTAGTAGTACTGTATGTGGTTTCTCTTTTTATATGCCTATCGAGGAACAGACTTCACGCATACCTGTGGAATGCCGATCCTTTACTGACTGGAATATTCACATTTCTCACATCATGAAGGAATTAATTTCTGGGGTGGGAAGTTATTCAACCAATTCTTCCTTTTCACTTCGTCAGCTTTCCTCAGCTAATTTAAGGGTATGAACAGGGTTTGGCCTCTTCGCAAGCATCATTCAGAGGATGGCAGCTGGGGAAGGAGTTTTTGGGGAGCTGGTATGCGGGCGGTTGTGCATAAGTGTTTCCAAATGATGAAATCTCTGTAAAATGGGTAAAAAAGCGATGAGTCGTTCCTCTTATAGTCTTTTCTTTCAGTGCAATGGCATCCACTGCTCAGGATGATTAAAACCCTTGAATTTGAGATGTCCCGAGACTAAAGTGAATCTTGCTGTCAATAAGCCATGAGTAAGATGAAGCTGTTAGCCTGAATTATCCACACCAAGGCACAGTACATTTTTTAGTAACATTAATTGGATCAGAGATGATCGCTACTTTTCAGCTGTAGAGAATCTGATTTTAGAGGTGAGAGTCTCTGGAAATTTGAAAGGTACCCTGTACCCTTTTTTTTTTTTTTTACCCGTGTAAACCTAACTATGGTCAAATATCATGTAACTTGTTTCTTGAACATAGGCTGTAAAATGTATACCAATTGTAGCCTTTTTCTTACTCTTTTTAAATTTTATTATAATTTTTTTGTACTTTATAATGTTAGTTGGTTTCTCTTTTTGCGAAAAAAATGAGAAAAAGTAACATTAATTGTACAGAAATAAAGTAAGAACAGTTAGTAAATGACACGGAGCTGGATGAATGTTGCCGTTTTGAAGATTCTGCGAGAGCAGAGACTGTTTTTCCTGTGCTTTAATGCGTGTCCTTTGATGGCTCACCGTGCGTAAGCTCCCAGCTCCCAGCTCCCAGCCCACCTGTGTTCCTGCCTACCTGAACAGCAGGTGTAGGCAGGCTGTTTAGGCCACAGGGGCATTGACCCTGAGCAGTGTGTGGGGTCCTGTTTGTGCTGGGATTTGAACCCTGCAGGTGGGGATTTTTGACTATGAGGGTGGAGCAGGGGAGATCCCAGAGGGTCAGCAGAGCATGCCCGGGTCCCAAATCCCCCTCTAATCCCCCTCCAGTGTGTCAGAAATAATCTTTTGACGCGGTGCTGCTCCTCTGCTGAACTGGCCGCTATCTCCAGGATCTACATTCACTGCTTTTCCCTGTCTTTTTCACACACGGTGCTCTGTCTGTCTCTTTCTCTGTTTCTGTCCCTCCGCCGCTCTCTCTCTCTGTCTCTTTCTCTCTTTCTGTCCCTCCGCCGCTCTCTCTCTCTGTCTGTTTCTCCCTCTTTCTGTCTTTGTCTGTTTCTCTCTCTGTCTTTTTTCTCCCTCTTTCTCTCTCCCCTCCTTCAGCTCGCCTCTCTTTCTCTACTCTCTCCTGTTTTTCGCTCACACTCTGCCCTTTACTCTCTCGCCCCCCCTCCCTCTCATTCTCTCTCTCTCTCTCTCTCTGGGTTGTTCTTGCTCAGTGAGGTAATGGCATATTGTGGTAAGATGCATTGCCCTGACTGTGAACTGCTTGCAGGCAGAACATTTGGAAAGGGTCCACAGAGGCTTTTAAAATGTGGTGTGAGTGCGGCCCCAACTGTCATTCCTCCTGTGGAGCTGGGGGTCTAAGCTTGTTGAGCTGTATACCATACTCATCTTTTGAGTTTTCAGGGATTGGCATTCAGTTCTTCACAAAGCCATGCGCTGCTGTTTAATGTGCAACAGCAGTTTCCTTCTGGGTTCAAACCGTAATAGCCCTTACCAAGTAATCCTGTATTTATACAAGTCTGGCCTAATTACCCGTATTTCCTTACTCCCCAGTGCATTATGGGAAATTTCAACCCCGTCAGTATGTAGGAGCCTGTCTGTGTAATAGTGTGTTGTTGTTTTTTTTAAGTTGGCACTGTCTTTACAACTACCTTTCTGTCTTGTCAACATCCAAATGAAATCATGCGAGGAGGATTTATTTATTTATTTATTTATTTTTTTTGTTATTTGGGGAATGGCGCTTTGTTTTCGCTTGTAGAGACTGTTGATAGGGTGGTCTCCACGTTGTAGAGACTGTTGATAGGGTGGTCTCCACGTTGTAGAGACTGTTGATAGGGTGGTCTCCACGTTGTAGAGACTGTTGATGGGTGGTCTCCACGTTGTAGAGACTGTTGATAGGGTGGTCTCCACGTTGTAGAGACTGTTGATAGGGTGGTCTCCACGTTGTAGAGACTGTTGATAGGGTGGTCTCCACGTTGTAGAGACTGTTGATAGGGTGGTCTCCACGTTGTAGAGACTGTTGATAGGGTGGTCTCCACGTTGTAGAGACTGTTGATAGGGTGGTCTCCACGTTGTAGAGACTGTTGATAGGGTGGTCTCCACGTTGTAGAGACTGTTGATAGGGTGGTCTCCACGTTGTAGAGACTGTTGATAGGGTGGTCTCCACGTTGTAGAGACTGTTGATAGGGTGGTCTCCACGTTGTAGAGACATGGTCCTGGATTCCCCCTCTGTCCCACACTCTCTCTGGAGCAGGGAATCAGCCCGATGCAGAGGTCTGGGGAAGGAGCCCTCGCTGGCACCAAAATCCCCTTCTCTTGGTTGCAGTGTGATGCAGCCGTGCGAGAGTACTGGCACCCGTGGGGGTGTGAACAGAGGGGGGTTGAGATGAGTGTCACACAGGGGAAGGAGAGAGAGAGAGAGAGAGAGAGAGAGAGAGAGAGGCTGCTGAAGGGCGTATGCTGACTGACTGTCCTGTTTCCCTGCAGGGTGTGGCCAGTGCCACTTCTGTAGCGAGACTAATTCTGTCCTTCCGTGAAATCTGTTTGACATGTACAAAAGTTTATATTAATTCCATATTATGCACTCATCCACATTAACTTGATTATTTGTTATTATATTAAACGTAGGCCTATAATATACAGCTGTGATTAAGTTTTCTACGTGATTCAAACTCTATTGTTTTAGACAGGATATGGATGGTAAAGCCCAACTGGGTTTTCCGAGTCAGATTTGTGAATTTTGTCAGTGGAGGCTTGGTCAGGAAACCTGTCCTGGGTATCACTATGGAAACATTGTCAATAGAAACACGGAGTTGGCTTTGCTTTGCCATTTTTGTACAAAAAGCTGCCTGTCTTTGGAAAACCTGCCAATAAAGAGATGCTGGGCCATTCTCATTCTGCTTGAGTCCTGCAAATTAAATACTGTGATGATTCACACTAGTGGGAATCTTCATTCTTCAGTAATGTATGTTAAATTTCTGATGGTGGGTACTTTGTAATTAGTTGTGTGTGTGTGTGTGTGTGTGTGTGTGTGTGTGTGTGTCTGTTCCTGCTAATGATAAAGATGGAGTCTGTATGCAGATGGCTGCAGTTAATGTGTAACCACCAGAGCCCACTGTATAACAGGATCTCTCTCCTGCCATTAATCCATGGTTTGGAAACTGGAAAAGATATTTTTCCAAAAGGGTAATTTATTATCTGGGGCAGTGAGCTTATGGAAACCTCATCTCTGAACAGCTGAGGGCAGGAGCCACATGCACACTCAAAAGGGACATTAGTACCCTAATCTGTGCTCTTCTGAAGCTTCAGGGTGTGTTATCTGTATTCTCTTTTACATTACATTACAGGCATTTAGCAGACGCTCTTATCCAGAGCGACTTACACAACTTTTTAGCATTTTTTTTTTTTAGCATTTTTGCTTAATTTCCACAGACAGTGGATGTTCACACCTTTTAAGAGCATTTCCACTGACCGTAAGACACAAACAAGCCTTTATCTTTGACCTGCTCTGACCTGAGCGCTAGCTTCGGCTCAGACCAGCATGCCTAACAAGCATAATGTGTCATTCTCACCCACATGGGGCCTGGCACCCAATAGGGCCCGGCCCATCTCATTGTGGCCACAATTCAAAAGCTTATAACTATAACTATAGGGCGGTAGTGTAGTATAATGGTTAAGGAACTGGACTTGTAACCAAAAGGTTGCAGGTTCGATTCCCAGGTAGGACACTGCCGTTGTACCCTTGAGCAAGGTACTTAATAGGTCAAGGTACTTAACCTGAATTGCTTCAGTATATATCCAGCTGTATAAATGGATAAATGTAATAAGAAGTTGTGTAAGTCGCTCTGGATAAGAGCGTCCGCTAAATGCCTGTAATGTAATGTTATAACTGGAGGTGCTTTTAACATCGGGGTTTCTGAGCTTTGGAATTAGCCTTCTTCAGATCGTAGGGGAAACGGAAGCTCTTATGGCCTTTCATTTGAGACTGAAGACTTAAGTTATCTGTTTAAAACCTGTCCCTTATGATACAACTCTATACTCTGCTTAAGTCATGTTGTTCTTATGTTTTGGCTGCATGGGTGCTGTAGCTGGTCAGCAGACTGACTAAAGTGCTGTGAAATGGCTCATTTGTAAACGGCGCTGTACATAACACTCCATTTATGCGGCTGGATAGAATACAATAGAATAGAATATTTTCCCACTAGGGAACTTCACTTGTAGCCCCAGGAACAACAAAAAAGACATAGAGAGTGGGGCAGACCCATAACACACAAACATATCAAACAAAAACATTCAATATAATCATTGCATTAATCAAACTAATTAAGTGAATTGAATTGGAATATAGCCATGATTAAAAATAGCCCCTGCTGTCCCGAAATGTCCAGTGTCATTATTAAGCAGTCCAACACAAACTCCGCCTCCACGACTTTCCTCCATACACGCATCGTTGCGGTTTCTGTACACTGTTCGAAACGGAGCACCGAACTGCGTTCTGCCTTCCCAGTCGTCACCTCACTCCTCCCCCGCATTATCTCCTCCTTCCCCTTTCCTGGTGGCCTTTTGAAGACTGCCTGCAGTCCTAGATCAGTCCCGAGTCCCGACATCTTCAACTCCGGTGAAGAGCAATGGCAAACTTAGTAGCTGCCGATCCAATGGACATTCCCGAGCATATGTTGTGAATGCGTCTCCATGACGACCACAAACAAAATGATCCCGAATATACAATTCATAAATATTATCAAAACGAGCAGCATGAGTGCCCTGAACAATCTCCAGCCCGCTTCCCCGTCCCACAACAGACACACAGCGCATGAAAAAAACAAAAGACAAAAGCCCGACACAACAAAAATACATTCAAATTAACAAACACGAAGACCAGAGACAGCTGGACTACATGTTGCCATTACAGCACCACGTGACGTCAATAACGATATATGTTGAATTCAGGTTAAGCTCATTGTTCAAGGGTAGTTGCTCGGGTAGGGTAGTACAAGCTCCTCTTCAGGCCTGGGGGGCAAGTGGGGCCTCCAGCTTTGGTGCAGTGACAAAACACCCCATGACCTGGGATCAGGTCCCGCCCATGCCAGTGATGACTGTGGCCCGGAGTCCCTTAGAGTGACGTTCAATTGGCCGGAACGTCAGGGCGGGAGGGCTTCTCTAGGCAGGGCTCCCCCCCTCAACCTCAATGTGCAAACGGCTCCTGTCCACTGACCTATCATTGGCCTGCGGCAGCTGCACATGTGCAGCGCAGTCCTCCGGTACAGTGACTGCGCAGCTGCTTCACTGCAGGGAGAAAAACACTTAAAATGGAGAGAAAACAAAGCAAACATTCCGGAAAAGAAAAATGGGGGAAAAAAATTAGCTTAAGGAAAGACGTACATCTCGCACCAGGGTTTCTGTGGCTCTCCTCACCGCTGTGTGAGCGCGCTCAGTGTCTGCGTCCCTCTCCCGGCTAACGTAATCAGGGGGATGTTCACTCGGCCATTTAATACCGTGAGCTGTGAGCGTGCCCCCTGCGTCTCCCTGAGAGACCGCAGCATATGGTTCACATAGTCCTGTGACTGTCAGTCACCAGCAGGCCAGCCTGGAGCCACGGAACCAGGAACTGAGAGGGACCAGAGAGTTGCAAGTTGCGGGATTTTCTGTCCGTGTGAATTCCCGCATTCACACAGAGGAAGTAGTATTCTGCTTTGAATTGGTCAGTGAGTGAGGAAGCATAGGAAGTTACCTTGCGGGAGTGAATTACTTTTTTTA
>CM056380.1:93961195-93987206 GCA_029718625.1 Synaphobranchus kaupii
TACAATGAGGAGACAATGCATAAATCTTACAATGAGGAGACAGTGCATAAATCTTACAATGAGGAGACAGTGCATAAATCTTACAATGAGGAGACAATGCATAAATCTTACAATGAGGAGACAATGCATAAATCGTACAATGAGGAGACAATGCATAAATCGTACAATGAGGAGACAATGCATAAATCTTACAATGAGGAGACAGTGCATAAATCTTACAATGAGGAGACAATGCATAAATCTTACAATGAGGAGACAGTGCATAAATCTTACAATGAGGAGACAATGCATAAATCTTACAATGAGGAGACAATGCATAAATCGGGGTTAAGAGCAACGGTAACCCTAGAGGTGGGAGGTAAATACTCCCACAAATAGACCGCAAATGTGAAAACCTAGGATTGACTGTAAACTAGTTAAGCTTGTTAGGGAAAACACAAGAGGGTGTGGGGTGTGGGGGGGGGGCATCTGCGTTACAGTGCACTGTGGCATCTGCGTTACAGTGCACAATACAAACAAAGATTTGTTTTTAAACAAAAAATAATATTGGTTTGAAGTCTGGAGTTATAATGGAACATATAATGCAATGCATAATACATGGAAATATTTGTTTTAGTTTTTTTAAAGCATCCATTTATACAGCTGATATTTACAGATTTTTCTCTGATCAAATATTTCCACTGTGATGAAGATGTTACATGCAAACAAACACAGCAAGCTACACACATGCAGTCGCAGAAAGCCAAAGAGCCTCCCTGTACTTCCTGACCAAGTGATAAATGAGGAGATATAACAGGAGGTGTGATAACCGTAACCAAATGTATGACAGAAAGGATGTAACAACTTCCCACGATTCAGCCACGGACATTTCCAGAACAATGTGAATGAAAGTGCCAGGGTTCGGTAGTAACACCTGTAGTGACTATTGTATGGGCAAGAAGGGAACCAGGTCCCTGGAATGAAATGAACAAGTTATGAGGAAAGACTAAATTATAAATGATAAAATTGTAATACTTGATCTCTTAATCTCTAGACTAATGTGAGTTCATTTAGGTTTTAAAATAAAAAAAGGATTAACAAAGTGAACTACCAAAGGTTTTTTAGGTTGAGTTTTGTTAGCAAAACCACAAGGGGCCAGAGGTAGAAGGTAGTTAAAATGTAAATTCTGCACTCAACTGTGGTATGAAGTTGATGGTATTTCTGCAGGAGTGCATTTATTTATTTATTTATTTTTATAAGTTTGGCACCCAAAGTGGGGCTGAAAATCTCCCAATTCCCACCCCAATTTGGAAAGGCCAATCGTCTGCAACCGCTGCCGGACTCATGCTGCGAACCCCACTGCAGAATCGGAAGAGTGTAGACTGCCACGGTTCTCCTCTGAAACACATGGGGTGTGTCCTAATATTCTTCACTCCCCACCTCCCTTCCTCCACTCCCCCACTACCACTCCTCTCCTACCTGGAAGAATGCAAAACTGCATGAACGTTTTGAGTACATGTATTTGCATGTACAGTATACAATGTACCTGACATTGCGGTTTGCATCGAGACATTAAGTAATATGTATCCATTAATACATAATTAAGATGTAATCAGCAACATTAGATTGAAACACAAAGATCCGTTTCCGGGGCACGGAGTAGAGGGGAGGAAGGGAGGGTGCATTTTTCGAGTATTGGGTGTCGCCAGCTGCTTCTTTTCACACCGTGCGCAGACTATAGTAAAGCTTGCACTGAGCAGAGTCGGAGGAAGACCTTTCATACGCGGCTTCCGCATGCAGTCCACGGGCGCCCGATCGACCAGCAGGGCTCGCTAGCTAGCAATGAATGCAGCTCCCTGACTGAATCCTCCTCTACCCCGGCGACGCAATGGAGCTATACCGGTCCAGTCGGCACTGGCACGGTCCAGATTCGATCCAAGCTCGTGAGGCTCATCCATGCCCCAGAGCGTGGTGCCTTAACCGAATGAGCCATCCAGCAGTAGCAGGAGTGCATTTCTGACTTCAGGGAAAGTAGTATTAGACCCGGTGTGATCCAATTTTTGTGATCTTTTTTTTCGTCTTGAATTTAAAGTGTTCATTAAGCCACAACAGGAAGATTCATACTGACTCAAATGTATAAACAAAAAAACTGTGAAATTGCACAGAATGACGTGAAGTGTGACATTTCTCAGTATGAGAGCTGGAGGTATGATGCTGTCACTTCGGATATTCACTTAAAGTTCACTTTTGATTGGCAGCCCCCTAATCGGTTGCAACACTGATTGGCAGCCCCCTAATCGATGCAGTGCTGATTGGTTTCTCAATTGAAATTGAACACAGTTGAGGCCCCCCTCCCTGTCTCATGCAAACAGAACAAACACGTCGTCAGATCCCTAGCATTATAGCCAGTGTTATGGCTGCTCTACACAGCAGTGGTCTTATGAGAGATGACACACCGCTCATGACGAGGAGTCATCTCTGCTCAGTGCCCTTTTGTGTGCACTTTTGTTAATTGCTCTGAGTGAGAGTGACAGCAATGTCACTGTGAATGTAAATGTCTCTCTCATCTTCCTTCTGCTGTGTATTCATGGGGACTTTATTAAGGCGACTGTGATATAATCTACCGAATCAAACATCCTCTCTGAAGGCTGGCCCTTCCTGGCGTTTCTGCAATTAATTTACACCTTTTGTTCTTTTTTAAAAGTGCCAGAAACGCTTGGCTTTTTAAACTAGATAAACCCACACGCCCCAATCGTAAGACTGATAACTCATTCAATCACAAAAGTCCTTCCATTTGTATATAGCGTTTGCAAATAGGCTGTCACACAGTACTTTCAAATGGAACATTGTCCGGGGGGAATAGGAAAAACCAGAAAGAAAACCCCAAATGACCCAATGTACAGAAAAACTGCCATCAAGCTGAACTCATGGTCATTCTTGAGTTTGTTTAAAACTCGCCAGACAGCTTACTATTGGCAACCTTCTGTAATGAATCCCATTCATGGGGCTTATGTGTGTTTGTTAGTGTGCAGCCTGTGAGTGGGTGTTTGAATAATCTATTTAAACAGTATGAAGTGCGCTGGACGTTGGACATCTTCTGGCACGTTGCTGCGTCGCTGCCAGTATGGCGCGTTTCCTTGGTAGCGCGTTCTTTCGTTAAAGCCCCGGGCCAAACATGGAAGTGACTGTCCTCCTTGCCAGGCCGACACCAGAAAGCCATGAAGTGCATCTGGTGTCACAGAGACAGTGTTCCAGTGCGAGGAGGCCTTACGATGTTCCACCGTGTAATTTATCACTGTCACAGAATAACACAGGCAGGGGTGCTCCACTGCACTTCAGCCTTTCTGCCACTAGGTGGACTCAGGGGTCCAGTCTGACTCTGAAAGTCATCTGCAGGAGACCACAGGGAGATTGAACAGGCTTAACTCAGATGGCGCAAAGCTGCCAAGCTCTACTCTGTTTCTCTCCAGATACCAAATTAATCCTCGTTTTGAGCTGTCCTCTTTTGACAGTCCGTTTTCTGCTGTGTATTTATCCCAGTGTGACTGTTTGTTCTCCGTTAAAAACGACCAGTGAACGCTTTTAAAATGTGCTTATCGCATTGTTTGAGTGCTTCCTTAGAACAGATATTCTTTTTGCAAGAAGCCATGTGTATGTATCATTTATCTCTATGAAATGGCCCATTACATTACATTTAAGGACAGGTTCTGTACAAACAATGATGGGAGGAAGCTGGATAAAGAGCCCTAACCAAACACAGGCTAAATAAAAGCGATATAGCGAGCAGCAGTATTCAGTAGTGCTTGTTTAGCGGGCTAATTAGGTTCAGGCCAAGTACGGACATTTCTTGCAGATCTGGACCGTGAGCATCTAATGGGTTACATAAGGGTAGGCAACCCTTGTCCTGGAGTGCCAGAGACGTCCGGGTTTTTGCTACATCCAAACTTAACTACATAACTGGATTCATTTGAATGAATCAGGTTTAATGAGTGCAGGTAACCATGTGCTGGAGACACTCAGCATTTCACCATTCAGATTATTCAGGCTCAGACTTTTAATCATCTATCATCCAACTGTGATCAAGCTCAGGTGAAACAAAAACCAGAAACATCACCGGCTCTCCAGGACCAGGGTTGCCTACCCCTGGGTTATATGGTACTGTTCCCGGCTCATCATTGGCCATGTCCAAATCAGGGCACTTGCCTACTATTGAGTATGCCTGTTGAGTATACTGTTTAAAAAAGCTGTTAAGTACACAACAATCTAAAAATTGAGTGTTCTCAATAGCCCCGGATGATATATTTATTTCCGGGTTTTCAGTGATAATAGTATTGAGGATATGTTTTGCATACTACATGTCAGTAAACAGTATGCAGTAAGCAGTATACAGTATGCTAGTACACAGGACAGTAGATGGGTCTCTGATTCGGACACAGCCATTGTTATAGGGCAGGGGTGCACAACTCCGGACTTAGAGGGGTAATCTGCGTGCTGGTTTTTGTTCCAACCAGTTACCTTAGTTTTAGTTTTCTGACAGCTTTATAAACTACGCTGGTTCTCTCCTGTACTTGAGCCCAGTAAAATCTTTAGGATACTCTTGTAGTCTGCGGCTGTAGCTGGTGCTTATACAAAATGTCAGATAAAGATATGATTGAGCTAATTAAATAATTAATAGCAGAAGCTGGCACAAAATCCTTATTGTGCACAGTGAAAAGCACTCCAGTTTGGGAATGATGTCAGCTTCTGCTCCCCTTATATTTAATCAGCCCAATCATTGATGTAATCTGACATTTTTGATAAAGTCATGAGATACAGCAGTAGACTGCATGTGTATCCTGTAGGTAACCCAGGCAGCGTTATGGTTCAGGTGAGTTTGTTGTTCCTAGCCTTTGTAAAATTGGTTTCTGTACAGATTAGTTGTCTCTATTTCACTACGTAGTCTACACTTTGTTACATTATGAATGAAGATTGAATTTAACAAAAATAAAAAGAGAGTAGTTTGTAATATTATTTATTATTGAAATTGTCAGATGAGTGCACTGTTCTGCAGATGAGTGTGCTCCTGAAGTCCCTCAACAAAACCCCGGAAATAAGGGGTTCATCCTGGTATTTTAAGTGCCCCCATTTGTGAGAAAAAGTCACCCACTCAAAAGCTTTTTGACAAAGTTGACCCAGATATGCGCCGCCAAAGGGGTTAAGGGATCGTATTCGGTCACGGCCCCAGCCTCTCACACTGGGCATTTTTCTCTGTCCTGGTCCTGTATAATGAGCCCCTGTGGCTCCACCCCGTCGCTTGGCGCGTTACTAGGCGGGACGCAGGAGGTCAAACAGGAAGGGTACAGTTCTGTATTTGTAGCTGGGCATTAAGTGCAGAGAGATGGGCCCTGGGTCCGGCAGGGCTGTGTTGCATTGTACAGGCCAGAGCATGTGATGCGGGAATTGAAAGAGAGATGGGTTCCAATGGGGCTGTTCCAGGGGAAATTAGCGATTGCTGTCATCATGGCCTGTGCTAAAACACTGCCCCCGCCCAGCGTGGAGTAACACTGCCCCCGCCCAGCGTGGAGTAACACTGCCCCCGCCCAGCGTGGAGTAACACTGCCCCCGCCCAGCGTGGAGTAACACTGCCCCCGCCCAGCGTGGAGTAACACTGCCCCCGCCCAGCGTGGAGTAACACTGCCCCCGCCCAGCGTGGAGTAACACTGCCCCCGCCCAGCGTGGAGTAACACTGCCCCCGCCCAGCGTGGAGTAACACTGCCCCCGCCCAGCGTGGAGTAACACTGCCCCCGCCCAGCGTGGAGTAACACTGCCCCCGCCCAGCGTGGAGTAACACTGCCCCCGCCCAGCGTGGAGTAACACTGCCCCCGCCCAGCGTGGAGTAACACTGCCCCCGCCCAGCGTGGAGTAACACTGCCCCCGCCCAGCGTGGAGTAACACTGCCCCCGCCCAGCGTGGAGTAACACTGCCCCCGCCCAGCGTGGAGTAACACTGCCCCCGCCCAGCGTGGAGTAACACTGCCCCCGCCCAGCGTGGAGTAACACTGCCCCCGCCCAGCGTGGAGTAACACTGCCCCCGCCCAGCGTGGAGTAACACTGCCCCCGCCCAGCGTGGAGTAACACTGCCCCCGCCCAGCGTGGAGTAACACTGCCCCCGCCCAGCGTGGAGTAACACTGCCCCCGCCCAGCGTGGAGTAACACTGCCCCCGCCCAGCGTGGAGTAACACTGCCCCCGCCCAGCGTGGAGTAACACTGCCCCCGCCCAGCGTGGAGTAACACTGCCCCCGCCCAGCGTGGATTAACACTGCCCCCGCTCAGCGTGGAGTAACACTGCCCCCGCCCAGCGTGGAGTAACACTGCCCCCGCCCAGCGTGGAGTAACACTGCCCCCCGCCCAGCGTGGAGTAACACTGCCCCCGCCCAGCGTGGAGTAACACTGCCCCCGCCCAGCGTGGAGTAACACTGCCCCCGCCCAGCGTGGAGTAACACTGCCCCCGCCCAGCGTGGAGTAACACTGCCCCTGCCCAGCGTGGAGTAACACTGCCCCCGCCCAGCGTGGAGTAACACTGCCCCCGCCCAGCGTGGAGTAACACTGCCCCCGCTCAGCGTGGAGTAACACTGCCCCCGCCCAGCGTGGAGTAACACTGCCCCCGCCCAGCGTGGAGTAACACTGCCCCCGCCCAGCGTGGAGTAACACTGCCCCCGCCCAGCGTGGAGTAACACTGCCCCCGCCCAGCGTGGAGTAACACTGCCCCTGCCCAGCGTGGAGTAACACTGCCCCCGCCCAGCGTGGAGTAACACTGCCCCCGCCCAGCGTGGAGTAACACTGCCCCCGCCCAGCGTGGAGTAACACTGCCCCCGCCCAGCGTGGAGTAACACTGCCCCCGCCCAGCGTGGAGTAACACTGCCCCCGCCCAGCGTGGAGTAACACTGCCCCCGCCCAGCGTGGAGTAACACTGCCCCCGCCCAGCGTGGAGTAACACTGCCCCTGCCCAGCGTGGAGTAACACTGCCCCCGCCCAGCGTGGAGTAACACAAAGGCTGTCGAGCCCTGTGGGAATTCTTGCTGGAGATTAGCTAAAGGCTAAGAACCCAGCAGGTCTCACACAGACCTTCAGGGGGGTTTCTGAAGGCAGATAAGGAAGGTGGCGAGCTGGGCCAAGTCACATGAAAAGTACCTCAATGAGAAGTTAGCTGGGGAAAGGCGAGAGAGTTAAGCAAAATGTATACTTCCTTAAAATCCCAGTTTGTTTCCCCCCGAATTTGGAACACCCAGTCACATTAATAAGGTGTACCAGGTCCATCGTTGTAATATTCTCCGTGAGGGGTCCAGGTGGGTCAGACTGCCACACACATTCCGTGAGGGGCACACACTCGGCTGCCCCTTTCTTACACAATGTGCTCCACTGCACTTCAAAAAAAGTGTTTTAGTCTTGTAAGTTGTAATGAGACTTTTTTTTCTCTAAATATTAGCTTGTTTTAAGTTACTGTTTGCTTGTGAAACAGGTTAAATTTGGCAAATCTTGAAATTAGTCAATTGTCTCGCCTCATTGGCAATACGTGTATTTTGGTCTTATTTAGCAAAAAAGTATACTAGACATAAAATTTTAAGACGAAATATAAGACTAAAATACTTGGTGAGATTGACTTTCGGTTTTTACAGTGTGCAGTCCAGCTACACAATGAAGTCTTCTGCTGTTAATGATATAACAAGCCTGTTATTTAATGTCTTCTGACATATTTGGTAAAGTTGTGACCGTCAACTGCAGATTGTACATGTATCCTTGGTGAAAATGTTTTACTGTGATTTAACATAGTAGTGGATCAGCATTAGTGTTTACAACTGTCTATAAAATGAAGGCAGAATAATTGGTGGAACAAGAAGCAGCGTTCACACCGGCCCTGGAAGACTGAGCAGTATTCACACTGGCCCCCCAGGACTGAGCAGCATTCACACTGGCCCCCCAGGACTGAGCAGTATTCACATTGGCCCCCCAGGACTGAGCAGCATTCACACTGGCCCCCCAGGACTGAGCAGGCTTCACACTGTTTTCTTGCTTTAGACCACAAACCCCCAAGCGTCCCGTACCTGCCATTGTACTGCTGGCAGGTTGTCAGAAACGTCTATATCTATAATATCCTTCATTGCACATGAACATTGTCTGGGCCAATTGAAAACATGCACCAGAACTGAAGTAATAACCACTGAAAGTGAACCATTCCTTTTAACATTCTGGTGCTAAATTGCTGTAAATCTCCCAGGTAGGGGGTGCACATTGATGGTGTTTGAGGTGAACTCAGGCACCCTTGCACTGAGAAACACTTTGAGATCCCAGGCAGGTGAAATATGAAGGCGTTTACGTGCACAGGTTCGACCTGCCATTCCGGGTTACGAAGGTGCCTCTCGCAGCTCTGCATCTGGATGGCGGTTTTGGGGAATGTGGACGGCGGTGATTTAGCCCTTCCGCTCTGCGTACGCACAGGTGCGGGTGGAATGCTGTTGCCCAGGTGACCCAGTCAGCTCGCTCAGAGAGTCCCAGAGCACACCTGCTTCATTAAGGGGAGGTGTGGAGGGAGGGCATTCAGGAGTCCACGGTGCAAGGCCGTGCCTCGTCTCCGACTGCCTGCAGCAGTGTATATATCTTTAGGTTCATTCATTTTGAAGTCAGGCTGAAGGTTTATCTTCACTGTACTAGCCCCACCTATGCTACATCTAAAAAAAACTCAAACCCAATTTCCTCAAACACAATTTGTACTTGAAGCACCACATTCTCAGTCTTCCTCTTACCACCTACCATGGCACAAGACTTTATGTTGTAGGTTTTTGCTTTTCCTAACTTCAAAGTAAGTTATGTATTTATGGCTACTGTTGGTTGCAACCCTAATGACATGGCATCAGCTCTTTATTGCATAAACTTCATTATAGGTACTTATGTAAGTCACTCTGGAAAAGAGTGTTTGCTAAATAACTGAATGTATATGTAAATATAGGTTTCTGTTGAACTCTACCTACAGTTATTTTGTTCATTTGTCCATAGTTTTGCAATAGACAGATTGTAAATGAAATTAAAACTCATATACGTCTGAAAATATGGATAAATCCACTGAAGAAAGAGGCTTTAGCTTTAAATATATATATATATATATATATATATATATATATATATATATATATATATATATATATAAATAACTGAATGTATATGTAAATATAGGTTTCTGTTGAACTCTCATGCTAATACCTGCAGTTATTTTGTTCATTTGTCCATAGTTTTGCAATAGACAGATTGTAAATGAAATTAAAACTCATATACGTCTGAAAATATGGATAAATCCACTGAAGAAAGAGGCTTTAGCTTTAAATATATATATATATATATATATATATATATATATATATTTACTGTATATATTTACTGATTAAGACAAAGTCCAAAGAGAAAGTGCTGAAGTACATGTTCAAATAAAAACAAAGAATAGGCAAAAGGCTCAGTGAGATTTATGTTTTAAATTTTTATTTGGTGGTCACATGTACATATTCAAATTCCTGATGAGGAAAGGGATTTCCAGGCTATAGTGTGTCACAGTCTGGAATGTTAGCATGTTGAAAATGTCAAGGATTCCCGAGGTCAGGACATTTGTCCTTGTAGTGAGAGCTTGGCCTATATGTGTATCTAGGATACGTCATGAAATAGAATGCAAGGAACCCTCTTTGAATACACAGAAAGAGCAAAGAAAGGGTGTTTGCTGTTAGAAAGGTTGAAATAGTTTGATACTAACTTAGATAATTATTTTCTTATGTATTTTTGAACCGCCTGCTTTGCGCTTTTAGATGAGGTCAGGCAGTATTATTGGTCTGTAATTTCCCAGTGCATTTGGGCTGATTTGGGCCCGGTCAGTAATGCTCTAGTTGTGGCCCTAACTCTGACATGCTGACCCAGACTTTCAAACATCAAAGGCTTGCCTAAATTTCTGACCTCCTCATGGATGGACGATCTCGCAGGCTATAAGTGGTGACTAACATTTCTTAAATACACAGGACAATTCCCACACACAAAACACACAATTCCCAGGTGCCTTTGATGTGTTCTGAATCAGCAGCAGACCAGACCATGGCATCCTCAAACAAAGACGAGTCCGCCTTTCTCTCTCTGTAGTATCCTCAGAACAGGCACCTCAAACAAAGACGAGTCCGCCTTTCTCCCTCTGTAGAACCCACTGAACAGGCACCTCAAACAAGGATGAGTTCTCCTTTCTCTCTCTGTAGAACCCACAGAACATGCACCTCAAACAAGGATGAGTTCTCCTTTCTCTCTCTGTAGAACCCTCAGAACAGGCACCTGAAACAGGGACGAGTTCTCCTTTCTCTCTCTGTAGAACCCACAGAACAGGCACCTCAAACAAGGATGAGTTCCCCTTTCTCCCTCTGTAGAACCCACAGAACAGGCACCTCAAACAAAGACGAGTCCGCCTTTCTCTCTCTGTAGAATCCTCAGAACAGGCACCTCAAACAAAGACGAGTCCGCCTTTCTCTCTCTGTAGAACCCACAGAACAGGCACCTCAAACAAAGACGAGTCCGCCTTTCTCTCTCTGTAGAATCCTCAGAACAGGCACCTCAAACAAGGATGAGTTCCCCTTTCTCCCTCTGTAGAACCCACAGAACAGGCACCTCAAACAAGGATGAGTTCCCCTTTCTCCCTCTGTAGAACCCACAGAACAGGCACCTCAAACAAAGACGAGTCCGCCTTTCTCTCTCTGTAGAACCCACAGAACAGGCACCTCAAACAGAGATGAGTTATCCTTTCTCCCTCTGTAGAACCCACAGAACAGGCACCTCAAACAGAGATGAGTTATCCTTTCTCCCTCTGTAGAACCCACAGAACAGGCACCTCAAACAAGGATGAGTTCCCCTTTCTCCCTCTGTAGAACCCACAGAACAGGCACCTCAAACAAAGACGAGTCCGCCTTTCTCTCTCTGTAGAACCCACAGAACAGGCACCTCAAACAGAGATGAGTTATCCTTTCTCTCTCTGTAGAACCCACAGAACAGGCACCTCAAACAAGGATGAGTTCCCCTTTCTCCCTCTGTAGAACCCACAGAACAGGCACCTCAAACAGAGATGAGTTATCCTTTCTCCCTCTGTAGAACCCACAGAACAGGCACCTCAAACAGAGATGAGTTATCCTTTCTCCCTCTGTAGAACCCACAGAACAGGCACCTCAAACAGAGGTGAGTTATCCTTTCTCCCTCTGTAGAACCCTCAGAACAGGCACCTGAAACAGAGATGAGTTATCCTTTCTCCCTCTGTAGAACCCACAGAACAGGCACCTCAAACAGAGATGAGTTATCCTTTCTCCCTCTGTAGAACCCTCAGAACAGGCACCTGAAACAGGGACGAGTCCGCCTTTCTCTCTCTGTAGAACCCACAGAACAGGCACCTCAAACAGGGACGAGTTCTCCTTTCTCTCTCTGTAGAATCCTCAGAACAGGCACCTGAAACAGGGACGAGTCCGCCTTTCTCTCTCTGTAGAACCCACAGAACAGGCACCTCAAACAGGGACGAGTTCTCCTTTCTCTCTCTGTAGAACCCACAGAACAGGCACCCTCAAACAGGGACGAGTTCTCCTTTCTCTCTCTGTAGAATCCTCAGAACAGGCACCTGAAACAGGGACGAGTTCCCCTTTCTCCCTCTGTAGAACCCACAGAACAGGCACCTCAAACAGAGGTGAGTTATCCTTTCTCCCTCTGTAGAACCCTCAATTTAGGCTTTGGAAACCAGATTTGTGGACTCTAATCAGTGACTTTTCTTAAGCAGCTCAGGCTGAAACACACCAAAACCAGACACTGCGATCTTAGCGCTTACTGTGTAGGGTGGCAGTGGAGTGTAAAGGTTAAGGGAGCTGAGCTTGGAACCAACCATTGATCCCATTGATTCATGGTATTAAATGGCTTGTTATCCTCCCCAAGACGACCTAAAACTACACATTGGAATGCAACCCCTCTAAGTTACACTACTGTTCAAAAGTTTGGAATCACTGAGACATTTTTTATGATTTTGAAAGAGATTGATACTTTTATTCACCAAGGTAGCATTAAAACAGATCAAAACATACAGTCAAGACATTGATAATGTTACAAACTACCATTTCTATTTCATTCTATTTCTACTTGAGCAATTGTAGCCATTTTTAGATGTAGCCCCCCCCCCCCCCCCACGATTTTAGGGCACCAAAAGTAATTAACATAAATTTAAATAAAATCATCATATTTGATATTTGGTTGCATATCCTTTGCATGCCATTACTTTCTGATGTCTGTGAGCCAACAACATCAAAATACTCTTTATATCTTATTTTCAGGTACTCTTACAACGATACTATAACCTCTCTGCATTTGAATGCATCTCTATGGGAATTGGGGAGTGGGACTAGATTAAGATATAAATTACATGGGAATAGTATGGAACACATGGTTGGCTAAATGGCTGTAAATCATCAAGGGTCTGAGGTATCAAACAAGCGCCAAACCATCACTCTGTTGCCAGATATGGAGTAGATATGGATGGATCACTTTCTCCTGACTCATTTTCCAATTGAACTCTATGGAAAAATAAGTCATGGAGAAACAACCCTCCATAGAGAGCCATTCAAATGCAGAGAGGTTATAGTATCGCTTGTAAGAGTACCTGAAAATAAGATATCAAGAGTCTTTTGATGTTTTTGGGTCACAGACATCAGGAAGTAATGGCACGCAAAGGATATGCAACCAAATATCAAATATGACTATCATGAGAAATGTATTGAATATTATATAATAATATATTGCAGAATATACTGGTTACTGTCGCTTGTTTCAGTGGGATGTAATTGAACATAACCAACAGAATATATTAAGAAAAACCAACAGAATCTATTAAGATAAACTATTGCAATGTATTTGGAAATACATTTGGAATGTCTCAATGGATCACATGTGATATAGAGTTTATTACACTGCCCGGCCAAAAGAAAAGTCGCCGTTGCACCCGTCATGCATAGTGCCCACTGTACAAGCCTCTGGAGGCAGTGTTATGATCTGGGGTTGCTTCAATTAGTCAGGTCTAGGCTCAGCAACGTTATGCAGCAATAAAATGAAGTCAGGACGACAATGCCAAGATTCATCGGGCTAAAATTGTGAAAGAGTGGTTCAGGGAGCATGAGGAATAATTTTCACACATGAATTGACCACCAGAATCCTGACCTTAACCCCATTGAAAGTCTTTGGGATGTGCTGGAGAAGACTTTATGGAGTGGTTCGACTCCATAAAGTTCGACCAAAAATTAATGCAACTCTGGACGGAAATAAATGTTGTGACGTTGCATAAGGTTGTCGAAACAATGCCACGACGAATGCGCGCCGTAATCAAAGCTAAAGGCGGTCCGACGAAACATTAGAGTGTGCGACTTTTTTTAGGTCAGGCGGTGTACATTATATTTATCTATACGTGCCAATATGATTTAGTTGTTTAAGGGAGGAAGGTGTTCATCTGCTTCCTGTCCCCCCTGTCTCTCTTCAGGCAGATGCTGCAAAAGAAGAGTTCCTTTTCCCTCTTTGATTCAGCAAATGGCTGGTCCCTCCGAGGGGTAAGTCACAAATCCTAAATGTCACAGGTGGGCTGTTCCCTGGCACTGAGCTGCGGGACCATCCTCCTGTTCAGCTTCAAAACAGACACACACACACACACACACACACACACACACACACACACACACCACACACACACACACACACACACACACACACACCAGTGAAACTGATACACTGCTATAAAGATGAGATCTCCCTGTAGACCTCGCTCCCTTCTCTCTCTCTCTCCCTCTTCCTCTCCCTCCCTCGCTGCAGAACATCTCCCGGCTTCTCTCAGACACCTGCGTGGCCTGAGTGGTCACACCTCTGACCGCAAACGTACAGATGTTGTATGACCTTTCAGCAGTGCAGTGTTTCAGTTTCACACCAGGGCGCTGTTGCCAGCCTTCCCGGTTCCAGTTTCACTGCACGTGTTATTCATGAGATTCGGACTGGGGGACTGCCTTTCTCAGCCTGTGTTCATCTATGAACCTGTCAGCTTGTTGTCTCAGTGTGTGCCCGGTCCAAATTCACAGTGTGTTCACATTGTGTTGACAGTGTGTTCACTGGGCGTTTACAGCGCTATGAGTTCAGGCCGGTTCAGACCAAAAAGGACAAGACAAGACAAGACGGGACAAAACAACCAAGTTTTAGAATTTTTGTTACAGAATTATGACGTTAAAACGAGACTGTTCACACCAAAACGATGAGCTGAGTTCTAAGACTGTTTCTATAGTAACATGACACATCGGGTTTCCAATTAGGCTATGTTATTATACGTTACTGCGAACTGTGCATAGGTTTGTTGCCAATTTCCAAAATTGACGTTCTAAAACTAGACCATTCACTCACACCAACACCGAAACGTTCTAAAACTGCAGTTTTAAGTCCCGTCTCGTCTTGTCTCGTCTTTTTGGTCTGAACCAGCCTTAAAGTGCTCACCGTTTGCATTGGGGATTATCATCGTCCATGATTGGCCTCCCTCTGTCCACAAATGTCAATACTCCCCAACCCTTTGTCCCTGCTCCCGTCACCCTCAGCAACACTTGTTGGTCACAGGTGGAGGGCGGAATGGCTCTTGGACCGAGCGGTAGAGGCAGTTGCTGGGGTTGCCATGGTGATGGGCTGGTGTGTCGGTTACGGGGTTTCTATTTAGCCTTGTGTGGTGTTTACAGTAAACAGTTTCTGGTACTGCGGTATTCTCTCTCTAGATTCAATTCAATTCAAAATTCTTTATTGCCATAATATATTTCAATGTATGTGTTGCCACAGCTTTACATAAAGACATTACATTAAACATAAACTACAATACAATGTTCCTTGAAATGAATAACATAACCAAATAATAGTAATTATAAGAAGAAGAATAGTAATTCATGAAATCAATTCATTTTATTATTTTATTAATTTCAGTTTGACAGTTTGCAAACAATTCTCTCTCTAACAGTGAGGACCCTGGGTCTCATTCAGAGTGATTTTAACATTTCCCTCCATCTCATTCTCTTGCCCTGCCCATGTGCCTCTCTGAGTGCCTCTGAGTGCTGCTTTTAAGGCTCCACACATGCACCAAAATCTTCCACAAAAAATGTCTATTTTGTGGGAAAGTGCTGTCAATCATGATTTAATAAATGGTTGCAGGTGATTGCCCTCAGCGAGACTGTTGTTGAAAACTGGGTGCACTTAAGGGAAAGAGGGTTGCCGGTAACTGTGATGTCATCAACTGGTTCCATTTGCCATGGCAACATGATGTGTGCTGAATTTCTTGTTGGCTGAGAGAAGTGTGCACCTTTAGCATGAGCTCTTTCCAGGACGAAGCTCCCACCTTGTATTGCTGGGAACCTGTGAAGCCCTATGACTGCATCAAATACCTATTCAAAAATACATGTATAACCTTATCCTCCAAATACAACTTATCCTCCAAAACCAGTCTCTACTACAATCTCCCTCTCTCTCTGTCTCTTTCTCTCTCATGCTCTCTCTCTTTCTTTCTCTTTGTCTGTCTCTATTTTTTTCTCTCCTTTTTTGGTGGGAGTTTCTGTATGCATTAAATGAAGGCATTCATGTTGAAGTATAATAATAATCTCCTGTGTTTATGATTAAGCTGCGTCGGGTGAGATTGTCACCCTGTATAAATGTCCCACCTGGTGATGTGTGTGGAGAGTGAACAGTCTGAGGGTTTGTGGACACATGACCCAGTGTCCAGCGGCACCCCCTCCTTTTAAATGCCTTCCTCCTCTGACTCCTCCCCCCAATGACACTTCCATGCGTCGAGGCTATCTGCTTTCTGAAGGGAGTGGCTCTTTGAGTTGCCGATCTGTCTGCATTCTGCTTCGGCGTTACGGGGCCAGCTTCCAAAAACGAAAGGGGTCTCGTGTTATGCAGAACAGAGGCCCAGGGAGCCTCTGGTGTTTGTGGTTGGACGTGAGCTTTGGGAACAAAGTGTTCTGCCCTCCGCTTGTGTCAGGTTGACATTGGACTGCAAAAAGGGGTGTGACAGGGGGACTTGATTTGAGTTACTGCTTGACCCACTGGCATTGGCACAAATGCTGTACTTTACTCACTGTAGTTGGATGCGTGTGTGTGTGTATATTTGTAATAAATATCAGAGGGAACATGGTGTAACAGGAAGAACTATTCACCTCAAAGCACCACCGTGCCAGTGGACTTGCTGGAGATGTCACTGCACTCTTTGTTTCTTTTTTTGGCCCAGCCTTGCTTGAGATGTTTTGTTCCTTGTCATCTTGCCAGCTCTATCCAGGGTACAGGAATACAATTGAAGACCCTGGTGCTAAAAGTACTGAAGTCACAAAATGTCTATTTTGAGAAAATCAAATCCGAAAATATCATTGATCCATAAAATCAGCCATTAAGGGTTTTGCTGTTTTTATGCATCGCTTAGGCACTTTTTCTGTTGACATTATTTATAGGGTGGACTTAGCTAAACAAATACAACATGTTTCTATGCTCAACTTGAATTGTCAAAAAATGTGACTTCAGTACTTTTAGCACCAGGGTCTTCAATTTGCATAAGAGGTACCATACAGCACAGCACAGTATGGCACAGTTTACAGCACATTATAGCACAGCACAGTACATTATAGCACCGCACAACACAGTCCAGCACAGTACAGTATAGCCCAGCACATTATAGCACAGAACAGCACAGTATAGCACAGTATCGGTCTATGATATAAGGTCTTAGAGGTATATTCATTCTCGGATTGTTTTCAGAACAGTTATCCCTATGTTCTTTATAAGAATCAGCTGCTATTAGGAATGATTATAAACTCTGGGTCCTGAAACTCAATCCAGTCCCTGAGTGCAGCAGGAATATCTGCTCTTCATTCTCTGCTTAATTTAGATAAGAGGTTCCAGGTTTCTGGGCCCCCCTGGCACACTCAGCTGTTAGCTGAAGATGGGCTGTGGGAACCTGGCCATTTTTAGGACTGTCATCCCCCTGATAGTGTGGCCCACTGGTGTTGTGAAGACTTAGGGGATCACCTGTCGAGACTGACTGGATCCAGAGCTGGGCTGGGAGGTGCGGTTATAGTTCCCTCCTCCCCAGTAATGCCATGTTCTCATTGGCTTGAATAGTCTTTCTTTTTTGTGCTCTTGTAATGCATTGCTATGTGCTCTTGCATTGTTATTTTAAACTTGCACCTTATATGTCTAGTCCAGGCCACTTAGAAAAATAAAAGTTTTATCTATCTCAGTTAGACTTCCTGGTTAAATAAAGGATGAATAAAAATGAAATAAATAAAATGTCAAAGTCAGGATGTCCCAGTTTTATCCTCCAGAGGTGATGCAGGGCGCTTCCCCTCCCCTGCGTTATCTTGCCCTCGCCCCTCCGGCATAGGACAGTCATGCCCCTGGAGAAGACGCTGAGTCTGGGCTGGGGAGCAGCCAACCCTAATACGTGCCGCACTCCCCCCCAGAGATGAACGCAGGAATCTGCCACGACGGCAGGGCAGGCGAAACAGTGCGTGTGAGCTCATCCTCCGTCCCCAGCTCCAGGAGACTCCCGTCTGGCTGCCCAACGTACGGCACAGGCTTAGCATTCCCCGTATACCCCTGCGGCCAAAGCGTCTCTGTGCTGCTCTCTCTCTCTTCTCTTTCTTTCTCTCTCTCTCTGTCTCTCCAATTTGAAATGCTTTATTGGCATGAATGCTTTATTGGCACTTGTAAATATTGCCATAGTGTACATATACTGAACACACTAGAACATGCATGTACATTAATTAGAACGGCTAACCTAACTGTGGTAACAGTAACAACTACCACTACAGTATAACAGCAGTAACAATATATATATTATTATTATTATTAATAACAATAACTTTCATAGTAATGCTGAAAAAATTCTATTAATTGATTAATAAAGGAAACAAATACATTTAATATATTTTTTGTTGTTAACCAGTGTCCCTCGGGTTATAACACACAAAGATATACCTTGCTGCTATTGGAGCCGTTGGGCTTCTGTCTCTCTCTCTCTCTATCTGTCTGTCTCTTGCTTTCTCTCTCTCTCTCTCTCTCCCTCTCTCTGTCCCTCCTCCCAGGGCCCTGCTAAAGAAGCAGGCAGCTCGCTGTAATATTAAACAGAGCCTCTATTAGCACACACACACTTCACATAGAGAAGGACCTTATCCGTGTCTCCATTTGTTGTCATATCCTCTGCCAGAGAAGTAATGTTAGCGCTAATTTATACCGGAGTGTTTCGGCTGGCTGCACCCAGCATTTCTAGGGTTTCTTGTTTAATGCTCCAGGGCTGCCGTGTGCTTCACTCATATGCTTTATTGTGGCTTGGGCCAGCATTCAAAAACTCCGTACCTTATATCATATTCCACCGCAGAGCCTTGAGGAGACTTCATACAATGCAGATAATGTTGGATAGTTGTGTTTCATTTGTGCCCCGTAGCTGAAGGAGCACGCATCGGCGCTTGTGCATTGCGTGTTCATTGCTGGCCTTGTTGAAATAGGTGGAGCTGGAACGCAGCGTAGTCTCGTAGTCTTCAATGATCGGTATACAGGCCTCCTGGGGCCCTTGTATGTCTACAATTTTTTTGACAATGTCAAATATTTCAGTAATGTCGACAGGAGACACGGCCTCAGATAACTGCGCCTTTGAAGAGATATCAAAGCATTTTATTGCGTCCTTAAAATGTTTTATTCTTCTTCAGGAAGAAAACCTTGAATTAAACCAGTAATTACAGACTTTAGGAATAACAAGGACCATTGTAGCCTCCCACCCTCCTCTGAAGAGTAGAATACCCCCCACCCCCCATCTTTAGCCTCTATCTGGGTTCCCCAAAACTGTGTCTGGCCTCTATTGCAGTGGTTCCCAAACAGTGGATCAGGACCCACTGGTGGGTTATGGGAGGGGTTGGGGTCAATTGCAAGGAGACATATGACATACATTTCTGTGTATTATGCACTGTTCATTGGCATTCAAACCAAGAATGCACCACAACATCAGCACTTTGCCACAGGCTAATTGGTGTGGAATGCATTTCCTACCTTTGGGGGAGTTACACAGGCAGCACTTAAGTTGTTTTGCAACTGGGAATTATCCTGTTTGCTGAAGTTGCTCTTTGTAATTGGCACATGGCATTCAGGCTATAAATTGTGCTTTGTGCTTATCCCAATGCACACTTTGACAGTCCACCTAGGGGGTGTATTTGTCTAAAAAACATCAATGAATTAATAAGTGAGTTAATTAATGAATTAATTAATAAAAGAGTAGCAATGCGAGCACTGGCAGTGACAATATCACGTCTTATCCGTAATCCCTTTAAACAAAAGAGAAATGTGTGCTTGACCGTTTTATATGAATATTAACATCATTAATAATGTACTCTGCCAGCCCTGTACACAGTTTTCCATTTACATAAACGTAATCCATATTTTTCTGTCCATCAGGATTATTTCCCTCAGGTGGTTAGCGTGGCTATCAGAGACCAATCAGAGTTGTCGTCTGTTGCCAAGGGGCCATTTTGTGAGCTTTTTTATTTTTAGTTTTGTGTTATTGATGTTGTGGGTTTTGTTTTTGGTGGCCTGATGCTGGTTTACATTGGCAGCTGGAGCTGGATGGTATCAGGGCCCCATTGTGCAAGTGGCTGATGACAAGTACACAAAGGGTGAAAGGTTCAGTGTGGTGCTGCCTGGGAAATCCAATGACACGGAGAGGGGGACCTTTCTGAAGGGCCTAGACAAGCCCTGTGGCTTCCCAAATGAGCCATAGGGCCCATATTTATTAAGGGACTCAGATGGCTGAATGCTGATCTAGGTTCACTGTTACTCTGTCTATATCCTAACCCTGTCCGTTATGAGCTAAAAGACAAAGCTGATCTGAGATCAGCACTCATCTAACAGGTGCAATGTTTAATTTCACTAGTGTGCCCGTGGAGGACGTATGATATGATCAATCAGTAATATAATTTGTGTAAAAATAAATAACTGTTTATGTGCATCTCGCAACCCACCTCAGTCTCTCTCATGGCCCACAGTTTCAGAACTACAGCCCGGGAGGGAGTCGGACCTGAGTCATGTGACTCTCTGGTGAGGTAAATGCTACATTCACAGTCCGTCATGTTGTGCAGAACCCCGGGGGGGGGGGTTCTTCCTGGGACTGAGGCCTTAAATAAGGCAGAAGCAGAGATAGAGGATTGTATTTGGAACACATTCCCACTTCCCAGTCGTGTCTTCCTCCAGCCACCAGGCCACAGACGGACAGGAACGCCGTCTCAATCTCCACGGGCTCTCCGGTCCTGACCTTACCTATCAGCTTCGAGGGTTCGGTGATCCCGGGCTGATTTATGAGCCGCCGCGTTGAGCCAAACGAACGAGGTTCGGCTTCCTCGGCGCGTCGGCACCTGGCACATCTCAGCCTTGTGATCACGGTGGCTGGCCCGTGCCGGCAGTCTCGATTGTGTTGCCATGGCAGCCTTCCCATCCGTTCGTTATGGACACCGTGTCCTTTACACCCACCTGGCCCTTCATCAAAGTCTTCTGCTTCATGAAATCAATCAGCTCACTCATTTCTCTCTGTTATTTTTTCCATTTTATTTTTTTAAAAAGACCTTTTTGCAAATGTAGCCAAGCTGGCTGGTATGAAAAGAAAAGCATTAACTTCTCTGAAAGATTCCATATCTTCAACAAAGGCTGAGTTCTTGAAGCGGATAAGGCCCTCGGAGCACGCAAACATCTGAAAAGCCGTTCTCTGCCAACATGGGATGTGAATGTTCAAAATAAGTGAACAAGGGTAAAAATACAGTTCCCTTGGGGCTTGGGAAGTTTCTGCCTCTTCAACAGTGTGGATAGAAATGGGGAAAAAGACATATTTCTTACTGTGAACAAATGACAGATTCATTTTAGGTTTTTCATTACTTGTAATGATTGTAATTGTACTCCTACATGAAAATATTTTATTGATACTTTATTTAGACTTTTTTTTTTCCACAAAATGCATTACTGCACCTCAATATTTCTGATTATCTTTTACAGTACATCTATTCTGTACATTCCCACACAAATTAATAAAAAATTGTACAGAAGAATAAAGTGTGATAAGAGGTATTTAGTCTTCTGAGGGTAGATGCAGGTGCCACAACCCGATTTACCACTGTTCAGTTGAGAGAGTTATACAGGTACTCAAAGTGAATTCATATTTTTACAGGCAGCCACTCACTTGGAAATGAAGATCGGATCATTCATGCCTTAAGTATGCTTCCTGTATTAGGAGTAAACAGCATCTATATTAATTTTCTGAAGCTATTGTGTGTCCATGGTGATCTAGCTTTCGTACTGCGGGTGCCCATTTTGCATAATTACTGGAAATATTGCCTCTGTTTTAAGGTAGTACTACATGTAATCTGCAGTGTGATCTGTGACATAGATATTAATATTTGATCGTATTTGAGTAGTGGTATCTCCTACAATACAATGGCAAAGCATGGTCCACAGCAAAACCCCTGTGGAGCACCACACTTGATTCCTGAAAACAAGGAGAGGAACAATCAGACCATTTGCAAGAAAGGGAGGATCCATTTTATTTTTAGATGTATGGAATGTCAGAGTTTAGTGATGGATTATAGGAAAGTACAAGAGGATGACTAAAGAAGTATTTTAACCCCCCCGACCCCCCATAGTTTACAATAGTTCCCTAGCCCTCGTGTAAGTGATTCCTTCCCTTGGGTAGGTACAGAGGTTTACGACTCAGCTCCACCCAAGTAGTGTTCAGCTGCATCCTTCCTGAGTTTACTTACTCACTGGGTGTAGTTTAGTCTAACACCCCCTCTCCCCCGCCCCCCCCACTGCACTCTCAGCCAGGAGTGAGGCTGACCTTTGTGACATTACATCCAGTAGAGTTCCACTGGAGTACAGTATCACAGTTCCTATAGTTTCACCAGATACTCAGCTCCTGAGTTCTTCCAACATTTTGGTTTCAGCTATAGGGAGACAGAACGTGCAATGTTAAGAATATAGAGCTGAGTAGCTGGTGAGTCTAATGAATCTCATGTGTGACATCACATCCAACAGAGTCAGTTCCACTGCAGCAAGGAATCCAATATGACAGATTCTGTAGAACGTCTGTGTTCCTTCTGTGCTGTTTGCTTCTTAACTGCAGAAAGATCTGGATGGTGAAAGGAGTTTCTAGTGCAGCATTACAGTACAGGACTTCCATTGCTGCTTCCATGCCCCTTATGAATGCTTATAAGATGCCTTCAATCTTGATATTTCAGCTTCGATAATTGGGAGATAGAGTCTTGCAATAAAAAGAACACAGAGCTGAGTAGTCTGAGGAAGTCTAAGGAGTCAGTGGCGTGATGTCCTGGAGGGAGGCGGACATCACACACAGGCAGCGGAGTGAGTTCCACAGCAGAGCAGAATCCAATACCTAGCACCTCACGCAGAGTCACTCTCAGTTCCTTCAGAAGCTTAAAGCCGAGATGTCAAAAAGCATTTATTTACTTAGTGCTATTCCTCGGGTGAAACGGCGCGTTCAAAAGGCAACAGCTGTGGAGGTCGAGGTCAAATGTGCTCCAGCACCTTGAAGCCGTTCAGGGACTCACAATCGCAAAGATAATCTGCTTAGCAGAGCAAAACCGAGTACTTGTGCGAAACAAACTCGGGGGTTGCTCCTATGGGGGCTGCGTTCTGTGACGCCGGAGCACTGGCAAGCGGAGGGATTAGACGCATAAAAAACCCCCTCTTGGAAACTCATTGGTCACAGGGGCTTCCAGAGTTTAGGAAGAAGGAGGCAGTTGTATCAGATACCCCTGGCCCACACATCCGGCACCGCAATACACCTGAGTACTGATTTCCTTCACACCTCCAACTCTGTATGAAGGCAATCCCACCATGGCCTGTAGTACTGGTCAGCACATTTATCTCATGCTTGATATAGTCTCCCGGCTCCTTTGCGGTCAAGAGACACAGAAGTCTGAAGCTCATTCCCAGGTCCTCTTGTGGTCCCTGAGTAGAGCTGAACTGTGGAAACTCTCTCTCTCTCCCTCTGGCAACAAATGGCAGACCATCAGTCATGACTAAAAGGCCAGAGTTTTATTACGACATGAAGTTGTTTACTTAATATTGCTTCTGGTGAAGTTTCAACCAGGCAGAATACAAAGGTTGGGGCATGTACATTCAACCAAATTATAGCTACAGTAAACGTCTTTGAGTGGACGATAAGAGGCACTTGTGTGTGGATCACATGAGGGGGCCATGGAGAACACCCTTCATAAAAAAACAGGAGCACATGACATTGGTGCAGCCTGTGAAACAATAACAGGGCAGTCATATTTGTTAGAGAGAACCCCTTGTACTTCAGCTGCTTCTGAACCTTCTTTATTTGCTCCCTATTTATTTATTCACTTACTTATTTGATACAGGCTGAGTTATTAAAACAGAATTAATTAATGAATGAATGAGGGACAGTACATAATTGAAAACGCTCACTTTGCACCGGTATTCCAAAGGTCAATGGTACAGTACTACATGAAAGACACACACAGTAGATGGAAGACATAGCAGATTAATCCTGCATGTGTGGTTTGAGGAGAGCTGCTTTCAGTTTGAAAATACCCGCTCTCTTAAATCTAAACGCAACCCTTATTCCGTTTTATTGTAATTTACTGATCTATCCACTGTTGGAAGCTTTTTAGAAAATCCTTTTTTTCTAAGTTGTGGTTGCCGATTTGTCTTCCTGGCTGCATCCTTTACCTGAAACACACCTCCTTTACTCATCTATGTGTCATTACTACATGGTGAGTTGGCGTGGCAACCTTGGTGATGTGGAATAAATCACTTGGGCAGATTTTTCCAGGACATCTAGCGGATTGGTGATGCTGTGATTAGTGTGTTTTTTTCCCATATTATTGTGGTGGCCAGATTCTTTCCTATCAGATTTAGGGTGATTTTAGGGTGAAGTCTCCTTTTAAAGACTGGTGCTCGTGGGCTGCATGGCAGCTGGCAGGGAGTGAAAGAGATTAACTTATCAAAACAGGAGAGAGAAGATGAGCAGATCAAAATGGCTGCCTTTCATTTATCATTTATCCCTGACCTTATTTGTCTGAATAACACACATGGCTGTTGAGATTCTGTTGGGTAATGGCAGTTTTAGTATTACAACAGGTGATAGCTTATATAAGACAGTTTTTAAACTCTGCCATTGAGATTATTTATCATTTGTATCTGAAGTGGTGTTTTTTCATTCCGCTGAACTTACACACTCACTCTTACAGACAAACACACACACACACACACACACACACACACACACACACACTCATATAGAGACAGACACACAAACAAAAATGCACATAGGCTACGCATACTTACAGAAACAGACTGACACACACTCTTGCAGAGGCAGGCCCACACAAGCATGTGCACACGCACACGCACACTCACAGACACTGTCTTACAGAGATATAGGCTAGACAAACAAAAACATGCACACACAAACGGACAGAAAGTCACCTACATTTATACACAAACATGCACAAAACCTACACACAGACAGAAACACACACACACACACACACACACACACATGCACACACTTTTCTAATTTATGTTTTATGTAGTCAGAGTTGGAGACTGTTCTGTAGTGCCTCCTCCTTGCAAATCTCAGCTTAGGAGCTTTGGAACCTGGATCCAGACCAACATTTATGAGCTCTCAACTGAGATGAAGAAATGCACCACAGTTAACAGCTGACATGTTTGTCATAAAACAACGTTAAATCAGTTTTTGCATGTTTACAGTAATAATGTCATGCTTCAGGGTATTTTCCCATTTAGCTTTTCTGTGGCTGTGGCCGTGGCTGTGTGCCGTATGATTATATCTGGGAATGGCTCTGCTCCCTGCTGCCTGCCCTTATCATGAAAGGTGTTCTGAGGTTCAGCTTTGTGTTTCTCTTGTATCCAGGAAATGCCTCACGGAAGTCACTTTGTTTCCAGGAAACGTGATTCACAGGGCTACCTACCTTCCTGTTCTCACAAGCGCACACTAAAACCGAAAACATCTTATACCCACACAGTTAACGAACTGACATGCAAACCTATGTAAAATAAGTTTTTTTTTTTTACGGAGGACGAACCGCTTGGTTTTGAATTATCACCTGCATGTACGCAGTGCAGTCTGTAAGTGTTTGGAGAGTGACACCATTTTTGTTGTTTTGGCTCTGTACTCCAGCACTTTGGATTTGAAATGAAACTAAGAATATGAGGTTAAAGTAAATGAAATTGGACTGTCAGCTTTCGTTTGCGGGTATTTACATCCATATCGGGTGAGCCATGTAGGTATTGCAGACTGCTCAGTCTTAAATATCACTGTTGATAATTAAAATAGAATATCCTGGCATACAATCATAAAGGAGAGCTGTACCGGTGTGACCCTTTCTCCCATTTTCTGTTGCTGACGTAAAGAAAATGAATTCCAAAAATAATAATAATAAACTTAAAAAGATTTACTTGACATCTGTCCTATTTCTGTTTGAATGGCACATCAGGACTATATGGAAATGGTGACCCACAGATTCCTTTTGACGAGGAGATACAAACGCATGTTAGTGCACAGATGGTAGGTATGTGGTTATTAAAGCACAGCAACTTCATTTTAATCCAATCTGAACAGTACTGATATGTTCTATCATGTACTGTGTGAAGAGCCCCAAAAGTATTTCTATTATAAAAGAGCCATGTGTTGAAACCATAGGACAGTAACATCTCTTTGTTAAATAAGGGCTGCTTGAGCCATTTTTTTTAACCTTTCTACAGACTTCATTGTTAATTACACCTGATTGGCTAGAGTTGGAGGGGTTTGGTTTTTTTGTCTAAGATTTTACTGTATCTTGGTTTGAAAATCCAATGCTCTGCTTTCTTCTGAATAGTTTCTTCCTAATGTTATGGCTTTTGTTTTTACAAGTGTGCTT
>CM056380.1:93987706-94005206 GCA_029718625.1 Synaphobranchus kaupii
TGACAAGGAGAAAATGTTGACTCGCTCTTCCTAATCCTGCGCCTGGAGGTTGGTCACTAATTATCCTGGGCTTTTGTGATCCGACAACAATACACTCCCCAGCCCCTCCCCCCAAAAAAAGCAGGGGTAACAAAGCAGAGAGAGAGAGAGAGAGAGAAGAGAGAGAGAGAGAGAGAGAGAGAGAGAGAGAGAAAAAGAGACAGAAAATGAGAAAGAGACCGAGACCGAGACCGAGACCCGAGAGACAGAGACAGAGAAAGAGAAAGAGAAAGAGAAAGAGAAAGAGAGACAGAGACAGAGACAGAGACAGAGAGAGAGAGAGAGAGAGACAGAGACAGAGACAGAGACAGAGACAGAGACAGAGACAGAGACAGAGACAGAGAGACAGAGACAGAGACAGAGAGAGACGCATACCTCACAGCCCCACTCCAGCTGAAAGAACAGCTGTGGGTTGTGTATCACAAGGCTGTACCGCAGGGCAAAGCCAGCGGGCCCATCAGGGTACAGGGCCAGGCTCACAGGAGCGGCCTGGCCTGCCCGCAGCTTTCCGGGAGACACAGATGTTCGGCTCTCTGCCTGAACAACAACTGGCATTGAAAACAGAGCGCCGGCCGCAGAAAACAGGCAACAGCGACAAGAAAAGACCGGGATGGCTTTTTCTTTCCGGTGTAAACGCCCCCTTAATCTCCTGTCATCTTTTGAGTGCTTTTATCTCCAGGAACAATCGCTGCGTCCGTGTCACGGAAGGCAGACTCGCTCACATGGAGGGAACTAAAAAGGCCAGCTTTACTACAATCACAGCAGTAAACCCTTATGGAAATTGATTATGCTGCAATATGCAAAAAATATGTGGAGGTTTATTTTTTTTTTTGTAGAATGAATAAATATTCACTACACCAAAGAATAAATATGTTTCAAGGTAGTGTAATACATTCCCAGTGGTAAAATGTGAAAGCAGTTAAATTGAAAGCAGTAATAATGTGAATATTCATCCATATATTGTTCATCCAAGTATTTCAGTAATCTTGAGAATACATTTCATTTTCACCACATCAGTGTGCTTTTCATGTTTTTGTGTTTTATAGTGATGCGTTTAGTTTTATTTCATTGCTGTGTCCTCTGCAGTAGTAGCATGGTAGCGAGCATCTTGAGGTGACAGACATAGAGGCAGAGCCACGTCAGCCTCTAGGGTACACCTCCATATCCTCCTGAAAGGTCAAGAGGTCAATCAGGCCCAGTTCCTGTCATCAGGCCTTTAAGTTTGGGGGGGGGGGGGGTGCACTGTGTAATCTCATTCTTTGCATAAAACCTTTTGGCAGGAGTCTGCTCTAGAGCCAGATTCTTAATTAAGCCAGAGGAAAGAGTGGCTAATTGATTGTAATGGCTTCAATCTGCCCGGCATGCAGGGTAGGTGGGGGGGACTTCTACCAGACTGAAACCTGGCCCTCGTGTAAAGCAGTAGGAAATTGTCCTCTTTAAAGAACGGTCAGAAGATCAGCTGGAGGGAAGATATTACCGGTTCCCCTTTTCAAGACAAAACTGTACTGTTCTCTGAATTACCTTTCAGACAGAACTGTAGACACACGTCGTTCCTGAACATCCCGGGCACAAGAGTCTTATTAACGCACAATTGTGCAAATCAGACTGCAACTTTTAACTATGATTATGCCAGGCAGGCCAAAGAAAACTTTAATATTGTTCACCCCTGAACTCATACCACGCTATTCAATGCTGAACCAAGGAATATAAACAGATGATATCACACAGACTGAAACAATTCCCCACCCGCAAATAAATTCTTTTTTTTCTTTTTTTTTAAAGTTCATTTTAAAATGTACTTTTTTCTTTATTTATTTATTTATTTTTAATTTTTTTAATTTTTTTTTACAATGGGATTATTTTTATTTATTAAATTTTTTCACCCATCCTTGCAAAAAATGTTCCTGAGAATCCACATCATCTTCAAAGGGATGGCTGAGAATCACTGGGTCGGTCAGTGACCCCCCCCCCCCAACTGAAGTGAACAGACAGGCAGCCCTTTTAATTCACTTTTAACATACCTCCGATCGGCAGCGATGTGCGCCTTTTCATCCGCAGCAGCGGGACACTGGGCCAGTCAAAGGGAACAGGGGCGAATCTGAAAGGCTGTGCGCTCTGCATTCAGTGAGGCAGGCCCGGCGATGTGCCCCGATTCAGAGCCAGCCAACCAGGGACTTTCCCACAGCCGCACACAAAACCGCCTCCAAGGTTACGAGCTGGTTGGGTGGTTTTCAATGCGCTTTTAAGACGCAGCAGAAATAACTCGGTTTTCCCTCTCCTCACCCTTTTCTTTCTTTCTTTCTTTCTCCCTCTCTCTACCTCCCTCTCTCCATCTCCTGCTTTCCCCCACCTTCTCTTTTCTTCCCTGCTTCCTTCCCTCCATCCTGTGAATGCTGTGTGAGCCCACGCCCCTCATATCATTCATCTGCAGCCAGATGTTACAAAAATAAAGAAGGGCATTAAAAAAGCTGTTTTTTTTTTTGAATGAGTGATTTTAAAAAAGAAAAAAGGAGGAGGGGGAGAGAGAGAGGTGTCTAACCTCTCATTCTCTCCTGTGTGCACTCAAGTCGGGGCTTGCAGGAGATGATTATAATGAAATAATGGTTTGTTTTTTTTCAAAAAAAAAAAAAAAAAAACTCCACCAAACTTTGTTTTGTGTACATCTGGCCATGTTGTAAAACATTTATTTTTCCTCCTTCTATATTCTTTGTGTTGACAGTGACACTAAATCACAACTTGGTGGGAGTGGGGGGGGTGGGGGGGGGGGAGCTTGGTAGTAGCGCTTGGCTACTGGCAAACTGATGACCCCAATGACCGACTGAGAACCTACACAGCTCATATCAACCAATGTTCAGTGACGGAAATCTGACCTTCACACACTGATTCACACACTCCTACTTTCTTTGCTAGTCTCAGGTTATGGCATTTCTTATGGTTTTAGGTTGTTCTTAGAGATTGTGATGGATGCAATTTCTATGCATTCTGTATTTTTTTTATTTTGGTTCTTGCTTAGCATAGTTGATTGACAGCAGTGCTTTAGTGCTGTGCTGTGGCACAGATGTACACTCACTATTCTGGGCCAGATCTGGCACTATTACTTCTACAGATCAGGTAAAAGCACTTGTGTTCCACCTACAGTTTAAGTCACTCTGGGTAATAGGTCCTGCTAAATGACTGCAATATAATATAATGCAATGCAAAGCATGCACACTCACATTTATTTGGGCAAAAGGATACACTTACAACCACTGAACCCGACCACGCGAATATAACTCCGAATGAGGCGGAAAAGGGCACACCATTCAACACCAAAGTGACTGAAGCAATCTCCTACAAGTCTCTTCCATCCTTTCTCCTCCTGAGTGGAATTTGAGTGCTAATCATGACTAGAAGTAGGCTCATTTCGAGGCAATCACTATTTTGGGTGATGGATTCTAGGTTTGGATTAAGCTTTTTTTTAAACTTTAATTACGTTCCCTTATTTACTCTCTAATGTGACTCAAATTCCACCGCTGGCACTGATGTCTCTCCTGTAGTAATTTGGTTCTGCCCAGGAGGAAACCCAGTCGGGAGTGGGTTAGGAATTTCTGATTAGCGGTCAAGTCTGTTTTGATTGCATCTGGGCCCCTCGGGTGTTCAATCAGACAGAGAGGAGTAATGCTGTGGCTCCACACACATGAACGTAGCACTGTTTGCATGACTTCTATTAGCGACGCATAATACCAACAGCGATCCTGAGACAACTAAGTATTTACAATCCTGCTGAAAGCAGTTAAAATACAGAACGCGAAACAGCCCTCAAAGCATTGCCGAGGTTAGTATGGTCCCAACGAGCATTGGATCATACAAAATGTACAAAATGTAGGCCAAACTATTTTTCCATTATTTTTTACTGGAAAAATCAGCAGCGGGGTCAAGTGTTACAGCAGACCGAGTTAGAGAGCCTGGAGTAAAAACAAGATATTAGATATTAGTGTCCTCCCCAGTCTCAACTGGAAGTTACAAAGAGGAAGCAGGGGGTCACGGTCTGGCAGCAATCACAGCAGCGTATTTGGAGCGGACACAAAGGTGGAGAATGTGACTGATACCATACCCTACTTGTGTATGTATAAGTCTGTGGACCGTACAAACTCAGCAATGCATTTATTCAAAAAAAAAAAAAAAAAAAAAAACACTCAAAGGCCCACTTGATTGAAATCCTCAGCACTGGAAAAACAAACTTGAGAACTTCTAGGATTACGGGGCTTCCATGAGAGATGTGACGGCTTCCAATGGGGCATTTCCTTGCCGGTCGTCCGCAAAACCCTTCCTCCTCATCAATCTGAGACTTTGCCTGAAAGGGAGGCGAGCAAACGCACCAAACTGCCTTCGGTCTAGAGCATAGTTTCATATTCCGTCCCCTTGCACAAGCTCCACACAGCGTGCAACGAAAAGCACCAGCAGAAACCCGATGCTAATCAGCTAGCCTGGAAGGCCTGCTCCTCTAGATCTCCAGATAAACTTATGTTAAAATGAGGTACATCTAGGTTGCCTTGAATTTGAGGTTAAAAAACACCAGAAGTCCCATCTATGCATTCTGGAAGGAACGTCGTTAATGCACGCAATGTCCTCACAAGTCGTGACTTTTTTTTATTCAAAATGCATTTTTTTGGCCTAGTACATAAAACATTGACATTTGCCTTTCAATGATAAATTAAATATGCTAAACTCTCCCTGCTTTAGATTTACTTGTGATGTACACCTTCTCTAAGAGGACTGCTCGGGCACCCTAGCTGAGCACTTTTATGCCGTCTTAGGGCCATGGTGAGAGCACAAGTGACAAGGCACCGTTCATGGACTGACCAAAATAAAGGGGGCCCAGTATTAAAAGGCTGCATCAGGCCGCTCACATAAAAACAGGGCGCAATCCACACACCTTTGGAATGCTGAAATGCCCCCCTCTACCCCCACCCCCAGTCTAGGGATAGGAATGGCCTGAATGATGTGCTTTAGCTGGCTGACTTCAAGCCCCTGCACATAATGACAATATGTCTACAGCAGAACGCAAAGCAAACAGGCCAGGCTTTTTTTAATATTCCTTTTTTGTTATCATTAAATATGGGTGCTATCGCACTCTCTAATCACTCACTGAGAAAGGAGCAAATGATCGGTGTTGTTGCACAATAGCGTAGCTCTAAAATAATAATAAGTAAATAAATAATATGGAAGTTTTAATGTGAATTTGAAAGGTGGCCAGTCTTCCAGGTGAGTGCAAGTTTGGCATTTGGCAAAAAGTTAAATCAGCAATATTTTTGAGGATTTCATTCACAGCAGCGAGAGCGTGAAGCAGCCCCTCGGAGGTCTGAAGACAAAGCACTTCAGAGGCGCAGGAGCTGAGGGCTCCGTGAGGCAGACTCTTTAATCCTGAGCCAGTCACTTCCCTTCACACCCCTCCCAGGAGCCAGACCCCCCTTTCAAGCCACGGGCCTGGCTGGGCTCAACAAGAGCATTAATTTTAATATCCACCACACTCAACTTGAGTCTTCTGTCTCCTATACTTGGAAGCTCACAAAGCAGACAGCTGCAGTAGCAGAAGGCTACTTTCTACATTAGGTTATATGCATACACATGTTATATGCTTGCCTGGTTCTCCAAAATTTGTGTCAGAAAGAAAATAGTATACCATGATTAATTATCTAGGCTACTATTACCGGTCTAGACAGACAACTCAGTGGATCAAGAGATGAACGTAAATTGATTTTTTTTATTTTTTACTTTAGGTCTAGGTTTCGGATACGAAAATGACTTTTTTTGAGACTGGATAAAGTTTGCTTCTTTCACGAATGTGTATTTAATGTCCCTACACTTAAGACTACCTGACACCTGTAGCCGACAATAATCGTGGTGGTGTTTCCTTTAGCAACTTGCCCGGCCCAGGAGCAGCGTTTTCGTGCCCTTTGAAGTGACCGAAGGGGAAATGGCCTGTGGTTTCAGGGAGGAAATTCCAAAGAATTTTAATAGAGCAAACATTCCCCTCACTTCCTTTGGGAAATCACTTCAAAGGCGGCCCGATCCCTGCGCAGACAATGCATTATGGGCCAATCACTCACTCAATAGCACGTCAGTCACATTGACAAAAAAACCTAGCGGACTCCCGTCAGAAAAAGAAAGCAAATACTACACGAGTAGTCCAGTTCACAACGAATTATCTGTACTACGGGAAGACAAACAAGATTGATGTAGCCTAGCCTACTCCATAAGCGTTTCCACTCATAAAGCAGAAACATTCTGACGAAAAATGTATTCAATTTAATTTAAGTAAAAAAATAATAATAATAATCTGTCTCGTGTGTGGTGTTACTTGTTTTGACATATGGACAAGCAAACATAAAATAAATCGACAGACAACATAATATCGGATTACTGATCAGCAATTTATCGTAACGACTACCTAGATCATTATTGGAATGATCGGAGAAATAGAGCTCCGGCCGTTAATTTAATAAGCTTCCCTGGAAATTCCATTTCAAATTGTGAGAACTGGGAAATTCTTTCTGGAGAGGGTCTTTTATTTCTTTGCCCCCAAGTCTCTCCAACCAATCCTCAGTTGACTAACATTCAATTAAAATGACAAAAGACCAACGAATCCACAGCGGAATCCAACAAGACGGGTCAGGTCAAGCAAATGATCGAGGACAAAAGATCCCGCTGATTGACTTCTTCACACATGAATCGGAGTCTTTAACCTCCAAACACTACACTTCCATAAACTAACCCTTCCGACCGCGCTCTATTCTCAATGCATTTATTGAACCATGCTCATAAAACAGGCCGACATAGTTACTTTTTAACTGTTTTGTCCAACCTTATTGTATTGTTTTTCAGGGTCTCGGTACAACCGTGTAATCATGTACAACCATCGTTGTATTAATAGTTAGGTAAGCTACAACTATTCCGGGGGAAACACTTGCATTTTTGCATTTTATTTCGTCCAGAACACAACTATCGATTTTAAGAAACCGAGTAACAACTGTAATTGGAAATATAAAATTAGCCAACTGTCAGTTTACCAATTCGAACAGCTAAGATATTAAAACGTTAATGAAATGTAGCCAACTAGGTTAGAAAGGATGTCTTAAGATTTCCAACAAAGCCACCTGTCTTTTCTTGTTTTGTTTCGATGCCATCCTGCTGTGTAGCCTGCTATACCACATAGCGCTGCAAAGCTTAAAATTAGCCACATTCAAGTCATAAAGTTAAAACAAATTCTCCAAATATAAGTAGCTAAAATATCACTTAGCTATGTCTACGTTTACGCATTCTTGAAAAACAACGTCCTTTACCACGAAAGCACACAAGTTAATCTCAACTTTTCTCAAGTGAAATTACATTTAAAAAGGACAGCGAAAGAACAAGTTTTACCTTAAGGTTGCATTTGTCCGTGCCAGTGGGTGGTGACGCTTGAGAGAGGTTCAAAAACAGGTACAAAGTTAAGAATAAAGAGAAAAGTTTCGCTCGCACAGCCATCCCTTCTAGTCCATGAAGACAGACTCAGACTGACTAACCCAGTGTGAGCGCTCGGTTGCTTTGCCTTCACCAATAGCCTACTGTTATCCCTCGTGTGGGTCTATAGGTTTCCGCAAGGTGGGGCTGTGCGGGTGCCCTCTTGAAATCGCCCCCAACACACACACACACACACACACACACGCGCGCGCGCGCGCACACACACACACACACACACACACACACACACAGAACAGAGTACTGAAGGGAAGTCTTGGGGGGGGGGGAAGTCTCCAGCCTACATGTACTTATGCAACTTCATTCTCTCAATTTAACCGAAGAACAACTTGGAAGCCAGTTTCATTGTGAATCGGAAACGTCGGAATCCGAAAACGTATCCCTTCTTGCCTCTGAGTAAACGGACAGCTGTGCGCGTTGAATAGCTGCCAACAAAGCGCCAGGCAGCGATCACTTTAAAGTAGCGGTATGTTAGAACAGAAAAGTTGTAATGACATAACTTATTCTCTATCACGTTATACTATACGCCTTATACTTAACTATAAGAATCCACATACAAATAAACAACAACGGCAATAATAATAATAATTATTATTATTATTATTATTATTATTATTATTATATTTTTTACCAGGTGGGGGCACTCTTCTCTCAAGACCCAACTGTTTACTGACATTTTAAATCATGCTTAATTTTTCTCAGTTTTGGCAATTAATTAGTGTAATTAGCTCCATCAGTGTAATTAGCTCCCTGATACAGTAGAGGCATTAATGGGTGCTGTATAGAATAGGTTCCACTCCCTCTTGTTGAAGAGTAGAGTAGCTACAATTTAAATGGAAGTCATTACTTGTTGCTAAAATGTCAGCCTCACTGTACGTGAGTATTAATGTGGCCAAATAGTTTTACCTCACATGGTAATTATGTAAACCACTGTATGTAATCTTGTAAAGCACAGATTTATCCAAAAGTGAGGTGTCCAGTCTCAGAATCAGTATTCTCATTCCACTCGGTTTTAACTCACATAAATCCTACCTTTCAAAGGATTTGAGGTAAAGATCAAAGATATTGCTGACTCAAAGACTCATGGGAAAAATGAAGAATCTGGGACCCATGTCTGAAATACACAGTAACACCCATTAGCAAGTCTCCCCTTTCAGGTGTTATTATATTACCATTGAAGTCAGCATGAAAAGGAATCTTCTTTGTTGGGTGTTTGAAAGCTGACCATTCCACACCTCTTGATACAGTGGATTTCAAAAGTATTCACCTCCTCTGAGTTTTTAATAGGATTCAGGTTTCGGGATTCTGGATTAATAGGTTCCGATAGGAACATTTTACGGGAGAAAATGCACTGAAAATTCTCCCTCCGTATTTTCAATAGCAGTGGTTGGATGACATTGATTTATGTTTTCTTTCAAAACTTCGGTACTACACTCAGATGATGTCCCTCAGTGAATCACATATTTAACACTGTGATGAGTATTCTGAGTCAGTATCCATCATGTACCCAAAACCCAAATTCATTATTTTGAAATGAACTGATGTCAGCTTTGTTAATATATATGCAACATTTGGCCAGAACAATAGCTCCACATCGATCATATCAACCTAAACATGAGATCTGGGCATAATACATTAAGAAATGTTATGAAACAAATTTGCCCCTGAGGTATTACTTTTGTAATTGACATTTTCTGGTTGCGTAAATTTGATAAAATCACACAAGTTTGTAGAACTTTCATTCAACTGTGATAGAATAGAGGACTTTGAATACATCTTCAATAAAAACAAATCCCAAATAAATGCAATTTAAACGTTTTTTTTTGTGGCATTGTAAAAATGCAAAAACTCAGAGGGGTCGGGGATGAATACTTTTGAAATCCACTGTACATAAGAGACTTGGAACAGCCTAGCATATACCACAAAAACAACATCAAGAACCACATGGATAACACAGAACAATATGTATGAGAGTTACTGTACCAGTGTTGGAATTTGACTGAATTTTTGTTTGAAGTAATATATGAGTTTTTTGCTGTGTCAACAACTAAGAATCTTTCAGTACTGAATTTCTGAAGCTGTAGGTTTGATTCCCTGGTGAGGCACTAACATGCTTTTGAATATGGTGTTTAATTGCTTCAGAAAACAGCCATTTTAATGGATTTTATGTATATCACAAAATCAGGAACTTGCTCTGGATATGCAGCACATCTGCTAAAAAGCCAAAAAAAAATTTTTTTTAAATTTTAATTGCCTTTTCACATCTGGGAGAAGCTCTTTTGGAGACACATCCTGTTTGGAATGGACAGGGACAAAATTAAAGACCAAAGTTTACATAGTGTGTCATAAAGCTTAAAGATTTGCCTTAAGGCCAGGTTGCGTCTGTCCAGTTGTGTCTGGCACAGCAACCCAAAAAAACTTTCGATCAAATGCTTTTTTAAAAGCCGTTTCTGTATTTTAAAGGATCGTCTTGTTTAATTTGAAGGGCGAGAAGATCACGAGAGATGAATCTCCTTGTTATTTCAAAGTAATTATCCTGCTCAGTGCAAGCACACAAAGTCAAAGTTCTGAAGTTGCTTGAAAATGTGGAGTAGAAGGGTCACAGCATGTCTTCCTGTCAATCTATAAACAGGCTTCATATTAATTAGGTAAATTTCTAATAGCCTTTCATTGTTCTAAAAAGAGAGATAACTATAACCATGCTCAAATCATCCCTTTAATCTTTTTTTCACAAAATAATTAAATATCCAAAATAATAGATACATGTCAGGAGGAATTAAGTCTGTGCTACATGTGTAGCTCACTTTTTACACTACATATGCCAACACATTGACGCACGCACACACACATAGACACACACATTCAGGGCCACGTGCCAGACTCCGGAAAGGTGCTCTGGCGGAAAGCGCAAACTGGAAAGATTTAAGAGGCCATGCGAGCCAGCAGCTCTCTGGGCTTGTTTACAGCTGCTTGGAAGGCTGTAATTTATCTCCCTCGCATTCTTCTCCCCATTAACCCCTCTGATGCGGAGGAGGAGGAGGAGGAGGAGAAGGAGAGGAAGATCTGATGGGGTGCTGATCGATACATGAGAATCGCTTGTTCCCTGATACTTGTTCCCTGTGTTTTCTTGTCTAACTGTTTGTTATAGTTTATCGTAGTATTTAGAATAGAATTGTAGTATAGCTGATTTACCCACAGCTTACTGTGAACTACATTCAATGTTCATTACTAGGGATAGCTGCTACGTTATGGGAAGGATGTGCTTTGTCTTATCTGTTCTGTAGTTACTTCGATGACGTTTCTGTATGCACTTATTGTATGTCGCGTTGGATTAAAGTGTCTGCTAAATGACTGTAATGTAATGTATGAAACTATCCATTACAATGAACAATTAAAAGTATAAAGCTAAAATGGACTTCTTCAAAACGTTGCCCCCTCTTGTGATCTGCATTTGAACTGCAAGGTTTTTTCACCGCAGAAGAAGAGTCGTGTATGGGGGGTCCTGCTGATAGACTGATATCCACCCTCATTATTGGCTTAGCATCTGTCGTCAGAGAAAGGATGCAGCCATCATTTTATACACTAGTGTTCCACACAACACCGATGAATGACAATTGGGGAAGAGAGTTGTATTGATCTTGCCCTAGAGCAGAGACATCACAAGTCCTTGCCACCACAGATCCTTTAGACTCACCAGATTCTCAACTCCATATTCTTAACATTAAAAGTTCTGTCTCTGTACTATTGACATGGAAACTTTCCAATTGGATGCATCGTCTTGAAATTCATTCAGGGCATGACCAAGTAATGTTCTGAACTGTGCTTAGGAGCTCCAGTTACCAACCAAATACTATTGTAGTTAAGAAGCTGAGAGGACACAGGAGCTGAGTATCTGGTGAGTGTAAAATCTGTGGCTGCTAGCCCCCAGAAACCCCCCTACAAAAAATCCCAGTTGTTTGCCACCTTTTGTTTCTTCCTCTCCAGATTAAACTGCTTTGTTGAGGGACTGTTGGGGGACAAATTAGGATTGTAGGGGGGCATCTGTCTCTCAATAAGCAGAGAGTTTAACCCAACAGGAGAGTTTTGTGCAAGCCAATTAGAAAAGTCACAAACCACCATTAAGGCTCTCAATAGGTATGATAAGCGGGGGCTTGTCACCTGATTATGACAGCTGATGTGTTTTTGCCTTAGCTACAAGCTGTCGCTCCACCAACCACACCTCTATGCTAAGCTAAGAGAGAGAGAGAGAGAGAAGGAACATCTGAGGCATTTGTAAATTAATAGGACAGAATATAAATGTATTTTTCAGTTCAAACCCATTTAAAATTTCACCCAAAGGAGTGTCAACAAAATCAATTTACACAATATAACTTACAAGAATGAAAACTAATCAAGAATACATCGACTGTATATTTACTGTATATCTACTGTAATCCTAAATGTAGGACAAGCAAAAAACACACACACACACACACACACACACACACACACACACACACACACACACACATTTTCACACAAACACATGCAGGTAGGAACAAAAGAATAGATAATTCCATTCCAAACCACATGTAAAAGCTATTTGTTCATTATCCAAGTATCATACTTTTGTACAGAGAACTGTGTGTATGTGAGAGAGAGAGAGAGAGAGAGAGAGAGAGAGTATATATGGACACACTGTTGTATTTAATGTTCTGATGGATCCTGCAGATCAGTGAAGGCTTTTTTCACCATGACAAACTGTGACTCTCTGTGAGACCGCTTGAGCTTCGCCCGACGGTTCTGAAACCAAATCTGAAAAAAGGCAGGCCCATTGAGAGTGACCAACTGATCAGTGGCATTTTCTTTACGTCATTCAGGTGGATAAAACTAAAGGGTAAAATTACTCGTCTCAGAGGCTGTAATATATTCTGTTGCTTTTCCAAATGGTAATACACGGCAATATCAAATGTGTTATTTTTCCTGTTCCTCCACAAGATTGGCGACCCTCATATAAAAGGAAAAATGTGAAGGATATATTTAAATATTGACATCTGGAACCAGTATTATGTTTATTACTGCAGAAAATTATGAGCAATGCCCATATATTTACTGAACAACTTTTTGATTTCCCTACAATTTACCTGTATCCTGTCTTCATCCAAGTCCAGTCTTTGTGCCAGCTCCTCCCTCACATCTATACCTGGGTAGGAGTTTATCTGGAATACACTTTCCAGAACCTCAATCTGGAGACAAAAAGTACAATGGGTAATGTTACAATGAAATATCACAATGGAAACTGGGGGCTGATCTTTATGATGCCAATAAATGTTTAAACATCTTCAGCAACACTTTTTTAAATTTGCGATTTACCTGCGTTCCTGTAAAAGCAGTCCGGGGCCTGCGTCCAATGTACCAGTTCAGTGTTCTTCTGTAGGAATCCGTGGTAATCTGTTTGCATACGGGATTTTCTTCTTTGACCTTTGCCTCTGATGATCCGTGCGAGATGTTGCCAACTGTGTGAACTTGACGTTGCGTTGTTTCTGAATCTGGAATTTCGCAATGTCATTAGGCTACTAGCTATGTATTCATCTGAGGGCAAAAGCAAATGTTAAAGTAGACTGTTTAGAAGCTGTCTTTTTGGACAAAGCAGGGAAAGAAAAACAGGAGATGTAGGCTAAGCACATAATTTGCGACAACTTAAATAAACAAAAAATTAATAGGTAAAATAGTATTATTATTATTATTATTATTATTATTATTATTTTATTCATTTATTTGTTAGAAAAAGTACCACCGTTAACATACCCGTCCATGGTCGATGTGGTTTCTGCAATATTATTGGACGCTGTTCTGTCCTGTCCAGCCCAAGGATGCTTTCGATGGTGAATAGCGTCTTTTTGTCGACTGACTGTCTCACTTGAAGGCCAGTAGAGGAAGGCATGCTGAAACACGAAACGATTCAATCGCGCAGCAGAGACAGGTGCTCTAAAACGTGCGTGGCACACCATCAGCGGTCCCAACACTTATAGATCAGGAACGTTCAATGCATCGAGTTTTTTTTAAAACGAAAGAAAGGATTTGCCACGTCACTAATTAAAATCTTGTAGTCGCAAGGCTTAGCATCTGAATTAGGACCCCTACCATGGGGCACGGAGGGTAGCTAATTGTTGCAGGTAGTTCTTTGCGAATCCGGGGGGCGGGGGGGTAGCCTACAAACAGTGGGCGTGAACGTGTTATCTCTTCGGGACAGGGGAGCATTTAAACCTCCCATTAAAACAGACAAAACTTAACTGGCGTCCCTTTCTTTTAAACTAGCAATGTAGAAAATTAGACTCACTCCCCTTTGCGTATTTGCCGAGGAAAGGTAATCATTTCTTTTTCAATAATGCAGTCGTCATCATAATGAGAAACCCTTGAAGGAAGTAGGAATACGTAATCCAATTTAGGTAAAAATGTAACGTAGAATTAAAAAAATAATTATCCCTTAATGCTATTGAGATAATCCTACTGAATATTCCCTCATTTCTCTTCACATGCATATACGATGATGAATGTGGTAAATGGCACACAAAAGGTATCTGCGGAGGGCACGCAGGGGCAGGTTGACATATCGCTAAAATCCAGGTGTAATAATTGTTCTTCGCCCATCTCGGGATTAGTCGTATCTCAATTATTCAAAATAGTGGCGCTGTCAGTAAATAACGCCCCTGTTTATTTTCCTCCCGAGTGGCAAGGATTCGGGCAACAATCAAGACCATTCCCAGTACATGGGCGTCACCGTATCCTCTTTGTTCTTTGCAGGAAAATAAATCGAAGGGGGTGATGCAAGGATGAGTTTTAAAATGGATGATATGCTTCGGCCTACAATTCACATTCCGAGTAAACAAGGGTTGGCACTGGCAATATGAAGATTGTAAGTCCTGTAATATTATTCATTGATTCTACAGGAGCTTGGTTTTGAACAATGTGTTTTTTGGGGAATATTATTATTATAATTCATATTGTCAATATATCCCACCCACGAACCATAAAACAATGTCGCTTTTATAGTCTTTATAAACGGTTTAATAAAGAAACACTAACCGAAGCTGTGACGTAGACAAGGGTATTAAGGGAAATTAAATTAAGAGTGGTGATCAAAAGGAAAAGGAAACAACGGTAAATTGTTGAGTAGCTAAAATAAAATACCCGGACCCCCCCAATTAATTCCTAGCTACAGTTGAAGTCGGAAGTTTATATACACTTAGGTTGAAGTCATTAAAACTTCACTTATTCTTAACCACTCCACAGATTTCATGTTAGCAAACTATAGTGTTGGCAAGTCAGTTAGGACATCTACTTTGTGCATGACACAAGTAATTTTTCCAACAATTGTTTACAGACAGATTATTTCACTTTTAATTCACTATATCACAATTTCAGTGGGTCAGAACTTTACATACACTAAGTTGACTGTGCCATTATTTGAGTCAATTGGAGGTGTACCTGTGGATGTATTTTAAGGCCTACCTTCAAACTCAGTGCCTCTTTGCTTGATATCATGGGAAAATCAAAAGAAATCAGCCAAGACCTCAGAAAGAAAATTGTGGGAGCAATTTCCAAATGCCTGAAGGAACCAAGTTCGTCTGTAGAAACAATAGTACGCAAGTATAAACACCACGCAGCCGTCATACCGCTCAGGAAGGAGACGCGTTCTGCCTCCTAGAGATGAACATGCTTTGGTGCGAAAAGTGCAAATCAATCACAGAACAACAGCAAAGGACCTTGTGAAGATGCTGGAGGGAACAGGTACAAAAGCATCTATATCCACAGTAAAACGAGTTCTATATCGACATAACCTGAAAGGCTGTTCAGCAAGGAAGAAGCCACTACTGCAAAACCGCCATAAAAAAGCCAGACTACAGTTTGCAACTGCACATGGGGACAAAGATCTTACTTTTTGGATAAATGTCCTCATGTTGTGGAGCATCATGTTGTGGGGGTGCTTTGCTGCAGGAGGGACTGGTGCACTTCATAAAATAGATGGCATCGTGAGGAAGGAAAATTATGTGGATATATTGAAGCAACATCTCAAAGACATCAGCCAGGAAGTTAAAGCTTGGTCGCAAATGGCTCTTCCAAATGGACAATGACCCAAAACATACTTCCAAAGTTGTGGCAAAATGGCTTAAGGACAACAAAGTCAAGGTATTGGAGTGGCCATCACAAAGTCCTGACCTCAATCCAATCGAAAATTTGTGGGCAGAACTAAATTTGTGGGCAGAACTGAAAAAGCGTGTGCGACCAAGGATGCCTACAAACCTGACTCAGTCACCACTACATCACTTCTGTCAGGAGGAATGGGCCAACATCCCAGCAACTTATTGTGAGAAGCTTGTGGAAGGCTACCCGAAACGTTTGACCCAAGTTAAACAATTTAAAGGCAATGCTACCAAATACTAACAGCGTATGTAAACTTCTGACCCACTGTGAATGTGATGAAAGAAATAAAAACTGAAATAAATCATTCTCTCTACTATTATTCTGACATTTCACAAACTTAAAATAAAGTTGTGATCCTAACTGACCTAAGACAGGGAATGTTTACTCGGATTAAATGTCAGGAATTGTGAAAAATTGAGTTTAAATGGATTTGGTTAAGGTGTATGTAAACTTTCGACTTCAACTGCTATGTCACTGACGTGAAGGTTAGGCAATCTTCTTTTAGTGTTTTGTGAGAAAACTTTGTTTCCTTTTAGAAATACAGATCATATCCATGTTTTATGTTTTAAAGAAACAGCCCTAATAATCCAGGGAGGATGTATTAAAATGACTGAACCACGTGATGGTCTTTTAAATAAATCTTCTGGGAGGAAGAGGACACACAAAATGAGCACGGACATAGCCTTCCAACGCTGTACATTTATTTATTTATTTAAAAAAAAGATCTTTAGGCATTTTTAAAAAGTTATCTTCGCTCCAACTGCCACAAGAATCGCCGAGATATATATACAGTAAACATTTTAAGAAAACATCAACTCCTTGTCCTACAACACTAAAGTGCAGTTCCCCTTACAAACGTTAGCTAGAACCTCTAGTCCTTCACCATTGTTTTACGCCAATTAATTAAAGCCCCAGAAAGACATTCCATTTCAAATTTATCTTGAGATATTCATACTTAGTCAGTATTACCATTTATTTGTTCGATTTAAAAGTAAATTCTGATTTGCAGTCCACATCTCCTTAATATGTAGCAGGAAATCTCATTCTCAAACTTCCCATTTTAAATGCAAAAAAAAACATGGCTTTCATTTTAATACAATGGGAGTACCATGAAAATAGAATTTGCATAACGTATGAAAATAAAATATAAATGAATAACAGTTAAAATTTTACATACAGGGATTCACTAGTACATTACACATATTTCAGCCAAATCACAGATACATGCACTCAACTGGGCATATTCGTTAAAAAATTTTCCATAAGGTAGTCTTTTCAGCCCATTCCACACCTCTCTCCAAGAGATGCCATGTTCTACTGTAACATGGTAACTCATGTAGAGGGACATGGGATGAAAATTAACCGTTCTAGGCTTTTAAAAAAACCTAAATTATGCCATGTAACGGAGTACTACTGATATTGATTTGGCCAACTGTAACTCGAAGAACACTGACATCACAGATAACTCCATGGATGAAGCCAATGAAAAAAGCAACTGTAAAAAAAAAAATTAAAAAAAAAAAAAAAAAAAAAAAAAGGAAAGTTCTCTTCACCCCTTCCCTTGCCAATTACAGCTCACTCACATGGGGCTCTGAAACCCAAATTTAACATTTGACATATTTTAGAGGAGAGGTTTCATCTTAGATGCTCAACACCAGTTCAAAGCATCCAAATGAAGACACTAAATATAACCTGGGCGTCGGAGAGAATCACACCATGTGACCATGTCACCCCTGTACACATTTAAACATTTGCACATATTCACACCAATTTAAAG
>CM056380.1:94010206-94035206 GCA_029718625.1 Synaphobranchus kaupii
GACTCGAAGATGTAGCAGACAGAGACGGGCTGGCCATCTGCCCGGCCCCCCGCAGTTTGTAGCACAAAGCCAAACAGACGCTTATTCTCCTGGTGAGTGGCAACCAGCACTATACTGGAGAGGGGGAACTGAGAAAAACAAGGAAAATAGAGGGAGGGAGAGAGAGAGAGAAAGAGGGAAGTAAGAGAGAAAGTGGTATGGATGGAGGGAGCAGGACGGAGTGTGAGAAGGAGAGAGACGGAGGGAGGAAGAGAGGGAGGCAGAGAGAGATGAAGAAGAGAGGGAGGGAAAGAGAGGGGGAAGGGAGGGACATAGAGGGGAAGGGGGAGAGAGGAAGGGAGGGAGGGAAAGAGAGGGGGAAGGGAGGGACAGAGAGGGGAAGGGGGAGAGAGGAAGGGAGGGAGGGAAAGGAAGGGAAGGAGGAGAGGAAGAAAGAGAGGATGAAGAAAGGAGAAAGGGGAGAAAGTGGAATGAGGAGACAGAGGAAGAGATTGTCAAAATTAGAATTTTTCAGGGTTTATGAAAAGAAACAAAAAAAGTTTATAGTTATCATTAACAATGTATTATACATTGGTCATCACCCATCTCATAAATGAACCTGTTTCTTACTGCCAAAACCATGGTTAACAATTTCTAAAATGGTTGTGATAAGGGTAAATCTGAACAGATGTAATTCATGTCTCTTCTTTTCAGGTTAGGTTGAGGTTGGAGACTGCAATACTTACCCTCAATCGTGTCACCTGAGTTTGGGGATCGATTAGCCTGGGGACCAGAACAACAGAGAATATAGAAACGTTGTCTTAGTTCTGATCACACAATAATGTTTACACTCATACTGTTTCTGGATAAAAGCATGGCGTCTCATCCATGAAACAATTCACTCAACCCTCCTCATCACCTTTAAATCACACTCAATTAAACCTTTGTTCCATTTTAAGGAAACTGACCTGGTGAGAAGCACAAACCAGATCAGGCAGACACCTGTCTGTCCCTCATGCCTAACGCTGTGTGTCTGTCCCTCATCCCTAACGCTGTGTGTCTGTCCCTCATCCCTAACGCTGTGTGTCTGTCCCTCATCCCTAACGCCGTGTGTCTGTCCCTCATCCCTAACGCCGTGTGTCTGTCCCTCATCCCTAACGCTGTGTGTCTGTCCCTCATCCCTAACGCTGTGTGTCTGTCCCTCATCCCTAACGCCGTGTGTCTGTCCCTCATCCCTAACGCTGTGTGTCTGTCCCTCATCCCTAACACTGTGTGTCTGTCCCTCATCCCTAACGCCGTGTGTTTGTCCCTCATCCCTAACGCTGTGTGTCTGTCCCTCATCCCTAACGCTGTGTGTCTGTCCCTCACCCCTAATGCTGTGTGTTTGTCCCTCATCCCTAACGCTGTGTGTCTGTCCCTCATCCCTAACGCTGTGTGTCTGTCCCTCGTCTCTAACGCTGTACAATGAGCAAGGAGGTGGGCTCTCACTTGAGGCATTCGCAGGTGACCAGCAGGTGAGACTCTGTCATGCGGAAGATGTTGTGGATGGCTCTGGCGGCCAGGATCTGGCGCATGGTTTCGTAGATGACGTCAGCGCTCTCCGAGGCCCTCACCTCCATGCAGCCCAGGAAACGCACGATGTAGAGCTGGTGCAGGATGGAGTCTGCACACACACAGCAGGGTGACTACCCAACAACGCACTGCACACACACAGCAGGGTGACTACCCAACAACACACTGCACACACACAGCAGGGTGACTACCCAACAACACACTGCACACGCACACGCACACGCAATACAGCTTTGACCAGACCTTGGTCAAATACCCATTTGCAATATGTTTATCTCTTTAGATGTTGATGAAATCTGAAAACCATTCTGCGAATTTCCAAGAAGGTTCAACCAAACATACATACGTAACTAACCAAATTGTACAATCAAATTTCATTTACATTAAATTCATTAATCTGACCAACGTATCCAGAGTGAAATGCAATACAAAGAAAAAATATTTTAAAAGGTGCCTAGAGAATAAGTGAAATTCAGTTTAGTATCTCAAATGAAGTGTCTGGCAGTGGCTCTTAGGACAGACAGGCTTACCTTCACTGTCCTCAGACTGAGTCTCTCCAGACTCTCCAAACGGGTTTGTCCTTCTTTCAAAAAGGAAACAGGGAAAATAGAAATTGGCACTGACTTTGAGAAGATGAGGCACAGTACCAAAATGACCATTAGACCTGAGTCAAACAGCGCTTGGTTAAACAAGACTAGGCAAGCCTAGCTCAGCCCGGACGCCTGTATGCAGCCAGTGAGGAATGTGACAAGGCACGGTGGATATTGTTCTGGAGCCGGCAGGTTGGCCTGCATACCAGGGCAACGGAGTGCATCTGATTCTCAAAGGTGTGTGTGGCAGAGTATGTGAGTGGGAGCGAGTGAGGAGGGGAAGCGGACGTCATTTAATTCAAGCGATGAGAACTATTAGAACGTTACCACTCCGCAAGCTGCAGTTGGCTCCGGTACCGCTCAGTCTAGAATGTCTTGCTTCTGCCAATAGTTCTAATTTCAACAGTGAAAGATGGAGTTTTGGAAATATTTTCCAAAAGCCCCAGACAAAGGATACAAGTGTAACATAAACTAAGAAACCTTCCTACTACAACCCTGTGCAACATTGCTGCAATATTGCAACTACAACGTTCAAACATAATCTCAATAAAACGTTTTCCAAGAGACTTTTCTACAACATTGCTGCAACGTTGCTACAATGTTGCACAGCAACATTGCTGTAATGTTGGCTTGTAACCTTCCTGCAATGTTCCTGGTATTTAGCTGTTTTTTTGTTCAAAAGACACCAAGGAGGCCAGCTTTAATGACACTTGCATTTCGTTCCACATATAAGGTGCTGAAACACGAAAGGCTACTCAACTCAGTCCTAAAACGTAATATTGTCCAATCAGATCTAACCCTGAGATCTAGTAGAATAATTTGAGGTTTTAATTGAACGAAGCTTGGTGAGAGAGGGAGTTTTGTAAGTAAAGATTTATAAACAAATAAAAGCATGCTGTTTCCTCTGCGGGAGAGAACCAACCCACTGAGCGGGAGGTACAGGTCACAATGATGAGATCTGAACCCATCACCCGTGATAAACCGTAGCGCGCTACGATATATGGCATCCAGAGATTTAAAAACAGACATGGGAAACAGACATAAAAACAGGAAGGCTTATTCCTAAAAAGGAAGCCAAGTTTAGGTTTAGGTTTAAGTTTTTTGTCAAAGGTGTTATAAATTATCTGAAAAAAAGATCACAATCCAACCAAATACCTAGATACTTGCACTGTTCGATGCGCTCAACCTCAATATTATTCAATGTAAACATGTGGCTTTCTGTTGTTTTCAAGTGTCTTTGTCCTTATCTAGGTAGCTAAACTTACGTCAATTAAATCTCGACTGTCACCAAACCATGTTGTTGATTTCTTCAAATAAATTAGAAGTAACGATCCGCAAAGTTCATTAAAGGCTACAGAACGTTAATTCAGACATATATCAGCATTAACAGTTAGCCCACACGTTATCTTGAACTTTGTGCAGAATTTAGGCATGTCGTTGTTTGTACCTTTGTGTAGAAAACTTGTCAACGTACCATTAGATGAACAGGAGGCTAAATGCATTGAATTGCTGTTGATTTATTCGTCACTCAACAGGTCGCATATTTGCCGGGACCACAGTAAAAAAATTAACCGCTTTGAACTCGGCTTACTTCAGCCAATTGACCTGTATCTTTAAACATATCCACAGCTGTTCATTCATGATTTTTAGGTGCTACAACCTGTACTAGTAAAAGGGGATGTTTCTGAATCTACCGCCGTCTGTACCGCCTCAATACGTCACGGAACATAGACGGTCTGTGGTTGGATATATTGCATGTCAATCAAGGGCGCCAACTCTTTACCGCTTTAGGCAAGTCTATGGACCAGACTTTGTGTTTATCATAGTCTGGCCTTCGCGAGACTAGTGAGTTACCCACATTCAAACTTGTAGGCCCGCACGAGTTAAATACCAGTAAAATACATGCAGCTTACTAACAAATTGGAAAGGAACTATTTTCACCAACATTCAGAAACAAATTCTTTCATTATGATTGTATGTTCAGATTCTTAACAAGTGACATTATGTGGTATTCTGCACGAGTATCTCCGATCTTATTGGAACTTCAAAAAGCGTGTTCGCCCCAGCTCTGCAGAGGATTTACTGCTGCGTATTTAATGTGTGCTGTGCTGCGCTGTGAGCTCTGACCTGCTCCCCTGCCCGGCGCTCTTGGCCTGGCCGGCGTACTCCTCGCTGACGGGCGAGATGATGTCGAACTGGATAGGCGTGTCGGGGGCCACCAGAGCGTCCAGGGAGAGGGAGGACAGGGCGGGGGACTCAGAGCCCAGCGAGCTCTGGCTGCTGGTGCGAGTGGCTTTGGGACGGCCTTGCCTGGAGGGTACAGGGAGGGTGAGAGGAGGGAATGTGTGTTTACTTGTGTGTGTGTGTGTGTGTGTGTGTGTGTGTGTGTGTGTGCGCGTGTGTACGGGCGTGTGTGTGTGCGCGTGTGTACGGATGTGTGTGCGTGTGCATCTGTATGTGTGTCTGTGTATATCTGTGTGCATGGGTGTGTGTGTGTGTGTGTGTGTATCTGTGTATGAATGTGTGTGTATGAGTCTGTGTGCATGCGTCTCTGTATGTGTGTATGTCTATGTTTGCTTAGGTACAGTGATATTACAGCCACTCACGAGCTTGGCCGCAGACTCTCATGTCTTTGTTGGAAGGAGGGGGAGGGTGTTACAGCCTCTAGAGCTGATTGGTTAACTCTGGCAGCGATCTCCTGCCAATACAGAGCCGTTCTCACCACACTGACAAGCACAAGACAAAATATGCCCTCCCCACAATAATATATCCTGGCTCCAAGATAACATATCCCCTCCCCACAATAATACACCCTACTCCAAGATAATATATCCGCTGCCCAAGATAACATATCTCCTCACCAAGATAACGTATCCCTCCCAGAGGGAGGAGAGATACCAATCCAATAAACACAAAATCACAAGACCGTCTGCGCTACCCATGGGAAAACAGTCAATGGAAGGTCCAAGCACCACTCACAGGACCAGAGCCGTAGAGTGAAACACAATATTACTTAATGGCTAAAGAGACAAAGCACCGCACTCACCTCAGGGTTCTCGCTGAGATAGATCCGCTTTGAGATGTTGTTAATCGTTGCAATCCACTGAAAGAATCGGCAGACGGTAGCATGCATTCAATAGCCAATAACAACCCCTGTGTCATCATCATCAATAACAGAAATGAGGTCATTATTAAGTTACGCAGCATGTTTAATCAGGACAACATGTAATGCCCAGACTATTCATATCAAAAAAACAACAGCAATTAGCAAACATCTCAACTGTATAAAATAAAAAAGCTTTACGCATCACATTTCACATCAGAATCAAAGCAAACAGAGCAATGGCTTATCCTGAGAGTAGCAAAATCAAATCTGCCCATGCGTTCCAACTTTCTAATGTATTTTCCCTTCCCATGAATCAAGCGCTGGCTAGTTAGTCGGTTTAGTGTCCTCGATAAACTATTTCGACACACTAAAACACAAGGCGGGCATAACTTGATGAAACTGCGTCACTGAAACACGGCGCAATCCAGTAGCTTCCAGATAATAGCTCAGGAGGCTACTGAAACGCAAGCCAACACTGAAACCAATACCTGGCCACGGCAGTGGTGCGATTTGTGGCAAAGGGTAATCACATTTATCTCAGTTTTAATATGTGAATTTACAGAGAGACAAGCATAAATAAAAGCAGTGTATATGAGAGGTGAAGCACTGCTGTTGTACCCTTAAGGTCATAAAACTGAACTGCTTCAGTAAGAGCACCCAGCTGCGGAAATGGGAAACACGCAAGTCACTCTGGATGAGAGCGCCCGCTAAAAACCAAAAATCACAAACGTAAATTTCCCTCACCTCCTCGCAGTCTTTCCGACTCTCAGCTTGTAGAATGGCCGCCCTGAAACACACACACACACAAACACACAGACACACAATACTTCAGATATATCACTTTCACCTCAGCAGGGGCCTGAGTCTGTATCCGCTGAAACCGGGCCCAAAGAAAATCTAATAAATCTCAAACACGAGCCCTTGCACTGTGTAACTGTAGGAAAAACAAAGCAGGACTGCGGGCACTCTCTCTGCAGAGAACAACTGAAACCTCTGGCATTTAATAGACGTAAATTCTGTTTTATTGCAGCCCATCTACACCTACTGTGAGTAATGGGGTGGGGGGTTCAGTCGGCTACATTTGTTCTTTAAAGGGTAAACGCAGTCTTACTGCTCACACCATCGTCCTGTCAGGAAACGGTAACTAAAGCCTGCTACACACTACGCTACTTCTGAGTATCAGCACAGAGTCTACAGCGAGTGAGGGTACATAGAGTCTACAGGGAGGGAGGGTGCACAGAGTCTACAGCGAGTGAGGGTGCACAGAGTCTACAGTGAGTGAGGGTGCATAGAGTCTACAGCGAGTGAGGGTGCACAGAGTCTACAGCGAGTGAGGGTGCACAGAGTCTACAGCGAGTGAGGGTACATAGAGTCTACAGCGAGCGAGGGAGCATAGAGTCTACAGCGAGTGAGGGTGCACAGTCTACAGCGAGTGAGGGTGCACAGTCTACAGCGAGTGAGGGTGCACAGAGTCTACAGCGAGTGAGGGTGCGCATAGTCTACAGCGAGTGAGGGTGCGCATAGTCTACAGCGAGTGAGGGTGCGCATAGTCTACAGCGAGTGAGGGTGCATAGAGTCTACAGCGAGTGAGGGTGCATAGTCTACAGCGAGTGAGGGTGCATAGAGTCTACAGCGAGTGAGGGTGCATAGAGTCTACAGCGAGTGAGGGTGCAGAGTCTACAGCGAGTGAGGGTGCATAGTCTACAGCGAGTGAGGGTGCATAGAGTCTACAGCGAGTGAGGGTGCGCATAGTCTACAGCGAGTGAGGGTGCATAGTCTACAGCGAGTGAGGGTGCATAGTCTACAGCGAGTGAGGGTGCGCATAGTCTACAGCGAGTGAGGGTGCACAGAGTCTACAGCGAGTGAGGGTGCATAGAGTCTACAGCGAGTGAGGGTGCGCATAGTCTACAGCGAGTGAGGGTGCACAGAGTCTACAGCGAGTGAGGGTGCATAGAGTCTACAGCGAGTGAGGGTGCGCATAGTCTACAGCGAGTGAGGGTGCACAGAGTCTACAGCGAGTGAGGGTGCATAGAGTCTACAGCGAGTGAGGGTGCATAGAGTCTACAGCGAGTGAGGGTGCATAGAGTCTACAGCGAGTGAGGGTGCATAGAGTCTACAGCGAGTGAGGGTGCACAGAGTCTACAGCGAGTGAGGGTGCACAGAGTCTACAGCGAGTGAGGGTGCATAGAGTCTACAGCGAGTGAGGGTGCAGAGTCTACAGTGAGTGAGGGTGCATAGAGTCTACAGCGAGTGAGGGTGCAGAGTCTACAGCGAGTGAGGGTGCATAGTCTACAGCGAGTGAGGGTGCATAGAGTCTACAGCGAGTGAGGGTGCGCATAGTCTACAGCGAGTGAGGGTGCATAGTCTACAGCGAGTGAGGGTGCATAGTCTACAGCGAGTGAGGGTGCATAGTCTACAGCGAGTGAGGGTGCATAGAGTCTACAGCGAGTGAGGGTGCGCATAGTCTACAGCGAGTGAGGGTGCATAGTCTACAGCGAGTGAGGGTGCATAGAGTCTACAGCGAGTGAGGGTGCATAGAGTCTACAGCGAGTGAGGGTGCATAGAGTCTACAGCGAGTGAGGGTGCATAGAGTCTACAGCGAGTGAGGGTGCATAGAGTCTACAGCGAGTGAGGGTGCACAGAGTCTACAGCGAGTGAGGGTGCATAGAGTCTACAGCGAGTGAGGGTGCACAGAGTCTACAGCGAGTGAGGGTGCACAGAGTCTACAGCGAGTGAGGGTGCATAGAGTCTACAGCGAGTGAGGGTGCATAGAGTCTACAGCGAGTGAGGGTGCATAGAGTCTACAGCGAGTGAGGGTGCATAGAGTCTACAGCGAGTGAGGGTGCATAGAGTCTACAGCGAGTGAGGGTGCGCATAGTCTACAGCGAGTGAGGGTGCATAGAGTCTACAGCGAGTGAGGGTGCACAGAGTCTACAGCGAGTGAGGGTGCATAGAGTCTACAGCGAGTGAGGGTGCATAGAGTCTACAGCGAGTGAGGGTGCAGAGTCTACAGTGAGTGAGGGTGCATAGAGTCTACAGCGAGTGAGGGTGCAGAGTCTACAGCGAGTGAGGGTGCATAGTCTACAGCGAGTGAGGGTGCATAGAGTCTACAGCGAGTGAGGGTGCGCATAGTCTACAGCGAGTGAGGGTGCATAGTCTACAGCGAGTGAGGGTGCATAGTCTACAGCGAGTGAGGGTGCATAGTCTACAGCGAGTGAGGGTGCATAGAGTCTACAGCGAGTGAGGGTGCGCATAGTCTACAGCGAGTGAGGGTGCATAGAGTCTACAGCGAGTGAGGGTGCATAGAGTCTACAGCGAGTGAGGGTGCATAGTCTACAGCGAGTGAGGGTGCATAGAGTCTACAGCGAGTGAGGGTGCATAGAGTCTACAGCGAGTGAGGGTGCACAGAGTCTACAGCGAGTGAGGGTGCATAGAGTCTACAGCGAGTGAGGGTGCGCATAGTCTACAGCGAGTGAGGGTGCATAGAGTCTACAGCGAGTGAGGGTGCATAGAGTCTACAGTGAGTGAGGGTGCATAGAGTCTACAGCGAGTGAGGGTGCACAGAGTCTACAGCGAGTGAGGGTGCACAGAGTCTACAGCGAGTGAGGGTGCATAGAGTCTACAGTGAGTGAGGGTGCACAGAGTCTACAGCGAGTGAGGGTGCATAGAGTCTACAGCGAGTGAGGGTGCACAGAGTCTACAGCGAGTGAGGGTGCATAGAGTCTACAGCGAGTGAGGGTGCGCATAGTCTACAGCGAGTGAGGGTGCATAGTCTACAGCGAGTGAGGGTGCATAGTCTACAGCGAGTGAGGGTGCATAGTCTACAGCGAGTGAGGGTGCATAGAGTCTACAGCGAGTGAGGGTGCATAGAGTCTACAGCGAGCGAGGGTGCATAGTGGCTGCAGGAGAACGGGGAGAGTCGGAGTGACACACAGTAGACTACTCGAGCAGGTCATCACACCAGCACTCCATAACAACGGCAGTCCTGCTGTGCTGAACCGCTGGCATTTAATAGAGGTTGCAGGTTCGATTCCAAGGATGAAAGCATATTTAAATGTAAATGTAGTCACTGACACCGTCGTACAATGATATGCATAGGCACAGCAATATCTAATGTAAACATGGTTAAATGATACGAAATGTGATCTGATGCAAGCTAGAATCCAAACTCCATCCAGCTCTGTTTCTAGACCTACGGGAAGAACAACATACACAGAGGGTGTCATTTTACAATCTTCACTGTCAGATGAATCTCTGTCAGTCTCTTGTGGTGTAGCGGGCTCGGCATGTGTTTAAATGTTGAATCGGTTTGCTTTTCAAAGAGAGTGGAGGGACCCGCAAAACACATTTTTCGAAGCAGGCCGGCGACACAAATATCCTCCAAATTTTTTCCTTGCTTCTAAAGTTATCATAAATCAACGGCACCTGTTTGTACGTAGCAATGTTACAAAACGTAGACACTTGGGGGTATGAAAAAACATTCAGAATTGTATTCATTTTTAAAAAAAAGAACTCCCAAGGAGTTAAAAGAACTCCCTAAAGGACAAGCAATGACACTTAAAGGCACCAAAAGTTTCTTCGAAGCAGTCTGCAGCTGTGCATAAATACTCATATTACTCAACGTTTAATTGTGCGTTTAGACGGAGGGTTATTTTTCACTGGGGTTTGGTGGCTTATCCCACCTCCAGAGAGGTGCTTTCAGAGGAATATTTGGGAGGATTTCATACGTTTAATATCCACGAGCAGACAAGCTGTTGATCTCGGTAGAAAAGATCAGCACTCGCACAGCATGAATACAGGGTTAAGGTTTAAACTGTGGTGGGATTTCGGCATGAACACTCCAACTCCAAGCTTTACAAATGGCAACTCTTGTAGATCAATGCAATGAATGTGTGCCAGGGCACAACTGATAAAAAGCTAGGCAGTGACTTAAATCTGCTGTTTACTTCTTTCCGTCGAAGGAGGTGATCTGGAAGCAGAATCTGCGGTCCTCGCAGTCCACCGCCATCACAGAACAGTTGTCGATGTCCATGACCAGGCCACCAGCCACATCCCCCCGCGCCTGGCTCATCAGGTTCCCTCCCTGGCTGAAGAAGTACTGCCGGTCCCAGGATGATGACACGAGGCCCGTTTTACTGGTAAGGCCGCATTCACAGGACAGACAGGCAGACAGACAGAGACAGGGTGAGCCAGAGGAACCTGCAGGCTTACAGCGCAGTCATGAGGGGGAAATGAGAGGGGAGAGGGGAGAGGGGGTCTGATAATGTGATAAATCCCTCTTGTAGCTCTAGGGAAGCGTCAAATTTTGAAGGTACGGTCTGTCTTTTTGTTTATCTTTTTTGAATATTTGAGCCACATTTTCTCCCAATTTGGAATGGCCAATTTGTGTCAACCTCGATCAACTCAGACAAGCCTGTGATGTCCTCAGAAACTAACACACCTCAAGGTGTGTATTACTGGCAGGTGTTGAGGTGGGTGAGGTGTGTATTACTGGCAGGTGTTGAGGTGGGTGAGGTGTGTATTACTGGCAGGTGTTGAGGTGGGTGAGGTGTGTATTACTGGCAGGTGTTGAGGTGGGTGAGGTGTGTATTACTGGCAGGTGTTGAGGTGGGTGAGGTGTGTATTACTTGTGGGTGTTGAGGTGGGTGAGGTGTGTATTACTTGCGGGTGTTGAGGTGGGTGAGGTGTGTATTACTTGCGGGTGTTGAGGTGGGTGAGGTGTGTATTACTTGCGGGTGTTGAGGTGGGTGAGGTGTGTATTACTGGCAGGTGTTGAGGTGGGTGAGGTGTGTATTACTGGCAGGTGTTGAGGTGGGTGAGGTGTGTATTACTGGCAGGTGTTGAGGTGGGTGAGGTGTGTATTACTGGCAGGTGTTGAGGTGGGTGAGGTGTGTATTACTTGTGGGTGTTGAGGTGGGTGAGGTGTGTATTACTTGTGGGTGTTGAGGTGGGTGAGGTGTGTATTACTTGTGGGTGTTGAGGTGGGTGAGGTGTGTATTACTGGCAGGTGTTGAGGTGGGTGAGGTGTGTATTACTTGTGGGTGTTGAGGTGGGTGAGGTGTGTATTACTGGCAGGTGTTGAGGTGGGTGAGGTGTGTATTACTTGCGGGTGTTGAGGTGGGTGAGGTGTGTATTACTTGTGGGTGTTGAGGTGGGTGAGGTGTGTATTACTTGTGGGTGTTGAGGTGGGTGAGGTGTGTATTACTGGCAGGTGTTGAGGTGGGTGAGGTGTGTATTACTTGTGGGTGTTGAGGTGGGTGAGGTGTGTATTACTGGCAGGTGTTGAGGTGGGTGAGGTGTGTATTACTGGCAGGTGTTGAGGTGGGTGAGGTGTGTATTACTTGCGGGTGTTGAGGTGGGTGAGGTGTGTATTACTTGTCGGTGTTGAGGTGGGTGAGGTGTGTATTACTTGTGGGTGTTGAGGTGGGTGAGGTGTGTATTACTGGCAGGTGTTGAGGTGGGTGAGGTGTGTATTACTGGCAGGTGTTGAGGTGGGTGAGGTGTGTATTACTTGCGGGTGTTGAGGTGGGTGAGGTGTCTCTTACTTGCGGGTGTTGAGGTGGGTGAGGTGTGTATTACTTGCAGGTGTTGAGGTGGGTGAGGTGTGTATTACTTGTGGGTGTTGAGGTGGGTGAGGTGTGTATTACTTGCGGGCGTTGAGGTGGGTGAGGTGTCTCTTACTTGCGGGTGTTGAGGTAACCGGCCTTGCGTGTGAGGTTGCGGTTGACGGGTATCTTGGTGGGGTCGGGGTCGGGCATGTAGAGGATGTCACTGGCCTCCTCCAGGTCCTGAATGGTCTGCTGCATCACATCCACTTCTCCATCCATCTCCCTGCGCACACTGAGCGCGCGAACGCACGTGTACACACACACACACACGTACGTACGTACACACACACGCACACACACACACCAAAAACAACAGTGACAGGATGCTCTGATGACACAATGCTGGAGAGCAAAGCTGTGCGCAGACAGGAGCACCTACTTCTGCACGCTGGTGCCGATGGTGGACAGGAAGTCCTCCCACTGCTGCGTCAGGTTCTCAGAGCCCAGCTTGAAGAAGCTGATCTGCCAACGCGAGACACACACAGTACAGTTACACCTCACACTCTGTACTACGACAGACTTAATGCGCTCCAACTTCGACTACGACAGATATCACTTCACTGTGGACTGATTCACAGGTACACACACTGGCACATATACATGCATATGTACGTATATTCATGCATGCCCATACATTAAAAGAAAGCCTGGTTGCTGTGTGTTTTTTTATGAACATAAAATCTGAATAATATGTGAGCTTTTCACTAAAACGGTTGTGCTGGCTCTCTGTACACCACAGCAGCAGTACTAGTGCAGGTGCACTGTAACCTTAGTAACGCTACCGTACCTGTGCCTGCATGTATCCCAGCAGTGGCTCCAACAGGGCGATCTTCTTCTTGTACTGCAGGGTGTTGAGCGCAGTGAAGTAGTGCATCGTGGTCTGGTGCTGCTTCTTCCTGGAGGTGTACACATCCTCCATCACCTCACTCCTAACCTGAGCACACACACAGATACATACATAAACACTCACAAGCAGACACGAGTGAACACACACACACACACACACACGCAAGCGGACACATATACACACCATACAAACCGACACAGACCCATATATATACGAACACAAGCACACAAAACGGCAGAATACATACAGAGGAAGTCGGAAGTTTACATACACTTAGGTTGAAGTCATTAAAACTAATTTTTAACCACTTCACAGATTTCATGTTAGCAAACTATAGTGTTGGCAAGTCAGTTAGGACATCTACTTTGCGCACGACTAAAAAAAAAATTTTTAAAAAGTAATTTTTCCAACAATTGTTTACAGACAGATTATTTCACTTAATTCACTATATCACAATTCCAGTAGGTCAGAAATGTACATACACTAAGTTGACTGTGCCTTTAAACAGCTTGAAAATTCCAGAAAATGATGTCATGGCTTTAGAAACTTCTGATAGGCTAATTGACATTATTTGAATCAATTGGAGGTGTACCTGTGGATGTATTTTAAGGCCTACCTTCAAACTCAGTGCCTCTTTTCTTAACATCATGGGAAAATCAAATAAATCAGCCAAGACCTCAGAAAGAAAATTGTGGACCTCCACAAGTCTGGTTCATCCTTGGGAGCAATTTCCAAACGCCTGAAGGTACCACGTTCGTCTATACAAACAATAGTACGCAAGTATGAACACCATGGGACCAAGCAGCCGTCATACTGCTCAGAAAGGAGACGTGTTCTGTCTCCTAGAGATGAACGTGCTTTGGTGCAAAAAGTGCAAATCAATCCCAGAACAACAGCAAAGGACCTTGTGAAGATGCTGGAGGGAACAGGTACAAAAGTATCTATATCCACAGTAAAACAAGTCCTATATCGACATACCCTGAAAGGCTGCTCAGCAAGGAAGAAGCCACTACTCCAAAACCGCCATAAAAAAGCCAGACTACAGTTTGCAACTGCACATGGGGACAAAGATCTTACTTTTTGGAGAAATGTCCTCTGGTCTGATGAAACAAAAATGTAACTGTTTGGCCATAATGACCGTTATGTTTGGAGGAAAAAGGGTGAGGCTTGCAAGCCGAAGAACACCATCCCAACCGTGAAGCACGGGGGTGGCAGCATCATTTTGTGGGGGTGCTTTGCTGCAGGAGGGACTGGTGCACTTCATAAAATAGATGGCATCATGAGGAAGGAAAATTGTGGATATATTGATACAACATCTCAAGACATCAGCCAGAAAGTTAAAGCTTGGTCGCAAATGGCTCTTCCAAATGGACAATGACCCAAAGCATACTTCCAAAGTTGTGGCAAAATGGCTTAAGGACAACAAAGTCAAGGTATTGGAGTGGCCATCACAAAGTCCTGACCTCAATCCAGTCGTATTGTGAGAAGCTTGTGGAACGCTGCCCGAAACGTTTGACCCAAGTTAAACTATTTAAAGGCAATGCTACCAAATACTAACAGAGTGTATATAAACTTCTGACCCACTGGGAATGTGATGAAAGAAATAAAAGCTGAAATAAATCATTCTCTCTACTATTATTCTGACATTTCACATTCTTAAAATAAACTGACCTAAAAAAAAACTGAGTTTAAATGGATTTGGCTAAGGTGTATGTAAGCTTTCAACTTCAACTGTATATTAATAACATACAGAGCTTTGTCCTCTCGTTTCCCTTGCATCTGCATGGCAGTTTATCTAGTGAAAAGGATTAATCACTTGGCTCAGTTAAAATGTTCCCATACGGTTCCCGTTTAAGAATACTGAGTCATGCTGTAAATCCAGGCCATGTAAGCAGTGTAAACTCCCTTTGTGTATAACTGAATGGGAATGACAGTATAAGGAGCTCAGAGGAGGGACAGAATAACATACCTTCTCATTGTCCCTTCTTTTGGACAGCCTGCTGTATCTGTTAATGGCCACGTCGTGATCTAAAAGACAAATGCAAACTTAGGAGAAAGTTTTTATTCATACCGTGTTAAATAAATTTATATCCTGCATTGCTGAATATGAAAATACATTTTACAAACCAGGAATGTTCAACTAATTTTTTTTCAAGGGGGCCAGATTTTTTCTTCTTTTATTAATAATTTATTTATTTATTTATTTATTTATTTTTTAAATGGTACAGGCAGGTCACAAATTTTCCATTCCTATTTACAGGACAATATTCTGTGTAGCATGTGATGGGCACCGTAAACTCATCCTTACCACATGCATAGCTATTTGCAACATGCTAGTGGCAGCTGCATTGATTCTGTTTTATGTTTCATGTTCAACAGCAGAGAATGTCGATTCCTCACTCACCATCACTGGCGATCTGGAACACCTCCTTCAGAGTGAGGATCTCTGCAGGGGAAAGAGAGACATCTTAGGGCCAAACTCTACAGATCCACTGTAGACTGATGTTGCGGCCAGACTGAGAGATTACTCTTTACCTTTTAAGTCCCTCTCCTTGAACTGTGTGATGGGGAACATCATTGCATCTGCCAGTTGTGTGGACAGGACAGCATGGCATGAGCTGAGCTGGGGAAAAAGACAGGGGAGATGCACTATATCAGTGTGCATAAAGACAGGGAGATGCACTATATTAGTGTGCCTAAAGACAGGGTGATGCACTATATCAGTGTGCAGAAAGACAGGGAGATGCACTATATCAGTGTGCATAAAGACAGGGAGATGCACTATATTAGTGTGCAGAAAGACAGGGAGATGCACTATATCAGTGTGCAGAAAGACAGGGAGATGCACTATCAGTGTGCAGAAAGACAGGGAGATGTACTATATCAGTGTGAATAAAGACAGGGAGATGCACTATATTAGTGTGCAGAAAGACAGGGAGATGTACTATATCAGTGTGAATAAAGACAGGGAGATGCACTATATCAGTGTGCCGAAAGACAGGGAGATGCACTATATCAGTGTGCATAAAGACAGGGAGATGCACTATATCAGTGTGCATAAAGACAGGGAGATGCACTATATTAGTGTGCATAAAGACAGGGAGATGCACTATATCAGTGTGCATAAAGACAGGGAGATGCACTATATTAGTGTGCAGAAAGACAGGGAGATGTACTATATCAGTGTGCATAAAGACGGTGATACACTATATCAGTATGCATAAAGACAGTGAGATGCACTATCAGTGTGCAGAAAGACAGGGAGATGTACTATATCAGTGTGCATAAAGACAGGGTGATGCACTATATCAGTGTGCATAAAGACAAGGAGATGTACTATATTAATGTGCAGAAAGACAGGGAGATGCACTATCAGTGTGCATAAAGACAGGGAGATGCACTATATCAGTGTGCATAAAGACAGGGAGATGCACTATATCAGTGTGCATAAAGACAGGGAGATGCACTATATCAGTGTGCATAAAGACAGGGAAATGCACTATATCAGTGTGCAGAAAGACAGGGAGAAGTACTATATCAGTGTGCATAAAGACAGGGTGATGCACTATATCAGTGTGCATAAAGACAGGGTGAATCAGTGTGCATAAACACAGGGAGATGCACGATATCACTGTGCATAAAGACAAGGAGATGCACTATATCAGTGTGCATCAAGACAGGGAGATGCACTATATCAGTGTGCATAAAGACAGGGAGATGCACTATATCAGTGTGCATAAAGACAGGGAGATGCACTATATTAGTGTGCAGAAAGACAGGGAGATGTACTATATCAGTGTGCATAAAGACAGGGTGATACACTATATCAGTGTGCATAAAGACAGGGAGATGCACTATATCAGTGTGCATAAAGACAGGGAGATGCACTATATCAGTGTGCATAAAGACAGGGAGATGCACTATATCAGTGTGCATAAAGACAGGGAAATGCACTATATCAGTGTGCATAAAGACAGGGAGATGTACTATATCAGTGTGCATAAAGACAGGGTGATGCACTATATCAGTGTGCATAAAGACAGGGAGATGTACTATATCAGTGTGCATAAAGACAGGGTGATGCACTATATCAGTGTGCTGAAAGACAGGGTGATGCACTATATCAGTGTGCAGAAAGACAGGGTGATGCACTATATCAGTGTGCAGAAAGACAGGGAGATGCACTATATCAGTGTGCAGAAAGACAGGGAGATGCACTATATCAGTGTGCATAAAGACAGGGAGATGCACTATATCAGTGTGCAGAAAGACAGGGAAATGCACTATATCAGTGTGCATAAAGACAGGGAAATGCACTATATCAGTGTGCATAAAGACAGGGAAATGCACTATATCAGTGTGCATAAAGACAGGGAGATGCACTATATCAGTGTGCATAAAGACAGGGAGATGCACTATATCAGTGTGCATAAAGACAGGGAGATACACTATATCAGTGTGCAGAGACATAGGGACACACTGCATCAGCATGAAACTTACCTTTAACTACTTCACTGAACAATGTCACTGAAAATTACAACAGCTGGTGCTCACCTCGTCGATGACTTTGGCAAACTGCTGCAGAGTGGAGCTCATGACCTCATCATCGCCCCCTAGGGGGAACCGCTGAAAAGATAAATGCACAAGTCAAGCAGCTGCGTAGCCATTGAACTGGAGGACTGAACTTCATGCACAGCTGACACAGGCAGACTGCAGGTGCCGATTGACCAGGCAGTGGAGTCGCTCTCACACAATGAGGTGGGAAGGACCCTGACGACTTAACCCCAACCTCCCTGCTCCACCTTTAGGCCAAATATCCAATCATGCCGCAATCTGGCCAATGGTACAGCAATCAGCCCCACAGGTGAGTTCTCCCTCAACCCTCCAACCAATATCAGCACACACTTTGTAGGGAAAGGCATTACATTTCTGCCAGAAGATTTTCACTACATTCCTGTGATTGTTTCACTGTTCTAGTATCACCCTCACAGCTATTTAAAAAATATATTTTAACACCATCACATGTGCTCTAATGCAGCACCTGATGTGTGGGAGGTGAAAAAAACATTCATATTCTTACATTTAGAAATACTTGTCGCACCAAGGAGACAAACAAATCTTTCTTCGAGTGAGTGGCCTAGAACATGGATATGTCCACTTTCATGAAAATACAACCAATTTAAGAATTTGGTTCAATTGTCAGCTGAAATTATATTCCTTGTTTTTAAATATGCTATTCTCATTTTGATACAACTCCTTTTCAGTGACCCAGAATTTTTTGGCTTCTTTTGGCAAATAGTTTGGTTTTGTCATCTTCCTTATCAAACATTTTTGCCTTTCCCACATTCAATTCTTTAACAACAATTCTAAGAATGTTTTGGTCAATTTAAAAGTTTTTCATTTAATACAAAAATGTTATCATCAGTGATAGCAAGGATCTCAATTCACCAGTCGGTGTATAACGGTGAGGTTCTGTTGTATGTGTGAAAGGAGACTGAATCTGAGAGAATGAATCTGTACCTGTTTCTCATACTCCTTCAACAGCTTGGAGGTCAGGTGGGTCGCAGCACTGAGCTCATTCTGTAAAGCATTCAGAGTAGCAGACCATTATTCTTACATTTCTTTTAAAAATATTACTTTAGTTTAATCAGCTGAATACCTGATTTGAGGTCAATTCCATTATCAATTATTCAGCCCATTAAGGAAGTAGATTCAATTCATCTTTTCCAGTTAATGTATTGAATTTCCATTCATATTATGAAAAGATTTAATTGAAATGGAACTGACCCCCCCAACCCTGCTAAGAATTATCTTTTGCAGGGATGACTATGGAATCAAAGCTGGTCGTGAATGACAGGGATTGTCTAACCAATGAGTAGTAAGCTAGGTGATGATTAGGTAGCCAGATGTAGAGTGCCCGTTTTTGTGGGAATTCTACCAGGATGGCAGGGTTGACAACCCTTCCCTTTTGAAAAGTGAGAGCCAAGAGATCTTCAATGACCACAATGAGTCAGGACCTCAAGTTAATGTCATCTGAAAATGGCACCTTCTACAACCAAGTGCCTCCATCACTGTACTGGGACATTTGGTCCAGAAGGGTGAATGTCTCCCCTATTGGCCTTAAAACACCCGTACTAGCACCATGTCAGTTATTTAAATTTTATACATTTAGCAGATGCTCTTATCCAGAGAAACTTTGACAGCTTACTCTTTACAGCCAATGTTCTGAAAACATATTCATTGGTTTACCATGAGAAGTGTACAGGGTGGTTTGGCTGCTTAACTTCATTGGTTTGCCATGAGAAGGGTACAGGGTGGTTTGGCTGCTTAGCTTCACTGGTTTGCCATGAGAAGGGTACAGGGTGGTTTGCCAGCTTAGCTTCACTGGTTTGCCATGAGAAGGGTACAGGGCGGTATGGATGCTTAGCTTCACTGGTTTGCCATGAGAAGGGTACAGACTGGTATGGTTGCTTAGCTTCACTGGTTTGCCATGAGACGGGCAATGGGTGGTATGGCTGCTTATCTTCAGTGGTCTGCCAGGAGAAGGGTCCAGGGTGGTATGACTGCTTAGCTTCACTGGTTTGCCATGAGAAGGGTACAGGTTGGTATGACTGCTTAGCTTCACTGGTTTGCCATGAGAAGGGTACAGGTTGGTATGGTTGCTTAGCTTCAGTGGTTTGCCATGAGAAGGGTACACTGCTTAGCTTCAGTGGTCTGCCAGGAGAAGGGTACAGGGTGGTATGACTGCTTAGCTTCACTGGTTTGCCATGAGAAGGGTACATGGTGGTATGACTGCTTAGCTTCACTGGTTTGCCATGAGAAGGGTACAGGTTGGTATGGTTGCTTAGCTTCAGTGGTTTGCCATGAGATGGGCAATGGGTGGTATGGCTGCTTATCTTCAGTGGCCTGCCAGGGTAAGGGTACATGGTGGTATGGCTGCTAAATGTGATAAGTGCTTTAGCATGGCACTGTGTTGTGGAAGAGCTCAATTACAGGGCTTGAGCATACACTACAGCAGCACACCTCACATTAGTCACTACACTGAGTGCCTATTACTCCCTACAGACTGGAGTAGCCCACCTCTGTTTATCTGTCTGACGAAGATGCCTTTCTTTAAGTCAACTCAGGGAGGAAACCACACCAGAACAACGCCATCTCTGACCCACCAGCTCATTGCAAATTACACAGTAAAACAATGTGTTTCCCCCCACCCCCCAAGGGAGGAAGGAGATAAGACCACTTATTAAGAAGGAGCTACAATTAGTAATTTTAAATGCAGGATAGGTCATATCACTCCCCCAGGCAGCAGTTATGCAAGTCTACTCTTTCACTAGGGGAGAAGCCTCATTAACTCCAACCAAGAAGATTGTGTGCATGTGTCCTGCAATGTACCTGCGCATGTGTGTGCATGTCTGCCTGCACGTATGTACAGATGTGTGGGTATCTGTGGATATGACTCCATGTGCAAGCGTGTGGTTGAGTTCCTGCATGTGTGTGTATCTTGAGGGTAGAGGGGTTTTGACGTGGATCTGATTTGATTTGACTCGCCTGAGCATCGTAGATTCTCTGCATGGCCTGGAAGAGCTGGTGCGTGTAGCTGGAGATGGCGGCCGCATCCTCCTCAAAAACCCCCAGCAAGGAGCGGGTCTGCAGCGGACAGGGGGGGGAAACACGAAGCCATTACTTCCCTCTTACCTCACCACACTACGCCCTCAGCAGTCCGCAGGGCACAGGAGACAGCAAGCCAGGCATTTTAACAAACAACCGTCCACCATAGGGCAGGAAGAGCAGAGCCAGCTCTAGGAAACCACACACATAAGAGGAACCGGGCAGCTGTCATACACATGCAGCAGGAAATGAGAGCGGAGGTATGCGCTTCCTCACGTCTGGGGCCGGGCCGTGGAAATTTCAGAGCCGACGCGCGAGGGACTAAATGTAGTTTCACACCCATGTGGCGCCGAAGCCATCGTGCCATCCGTGAGGAAGAAGGCCCCGCCCTCCTGATCCAGGCGTGGCCCAACAGCACATAAGAACCTGTTCCTCAGAAACACCTAGCGCAGTGATTACAAACTCCAGTCCTGGAAGGCTGCACCGTCTGCGGGTTGTTTGCGGTTTCCTCTCGATCAGCAATTTGTTTGTGGACTATTTAGCTAAGCAATAACTTAAAGTACATACTTCTGCAATAACAAAGTAAGCACTTAAAGTGCTGAAACATCACAAACTAGCAGATGCTGAATTTGGAGTTTGAGATCCCTGCCCTAGCAGTCGGTCTGATATAGCTTATCTTTGGAAGAGATCACTGGTAATGTCTAAATCTCATGGAGCACCCCAGTTTATTTAGGCCTTCATGATGGCAAGCAGCCAAGGACAGACATATTGTATTACACCCCTGTTTGAGTCAAATCCTGGGAAGGCCAAGTCTCACCAGAGTGATCTTTAAGAATCGTGAATGTCAAGACTCTGGCACTAAACAATTGACTGTTAAGGGCATGCAGCATTCTATCATCCGAGAGCATCTGGTCATGTAAAAGACCTGCCACCAAGCTCGACAGGTCTTTTAAGTTCAGGACCAAGTCAAGGTCAAGTAAGGGGCGGGATAAATCCCAGCTAATTTCCGACATTTTGTACTAGACCCCTCCTTGTAAAGGACCTTTTGAGACAATTAACTGGAGAGGACAACAATCTGAGTTTAGCTCAGATAATGACCACAAGTATATGTTACGCGTCTGGGTTGAATGCAGAGGCATGCGAGGTACCAGTGGCAGCTGGGGTTGATGCATAAGTATCACGTTGCCAAAAAGCTTCAAGAAGAACAGCTAAAAACACAAGAATCCTATGAGGACGTGCCAGCAGAAGAATTGCCATGTAATGAGGAGCAAGGTCATTGGACGGGTCACAGAATTGGCTGACTTCAGCAAGTGTCTCTCTGACATGTGGGATTCTCCTGTCAGTACGAAAAAAATTGCAAACCTCCAGAAAGTATGGTGAAAATAAGTTGAAAGTTGAATTTTCAATTCATCAGAAAATCTAAATAAAATTTGATAAGCTTTTATCAGTCTTTTAAGATTAAGTGTTCCTTTAACCCCTTCGCGCAGACCCCCTAGTGGCCATGGCGCCGGGCGCCAAGATTTTGCAACTCACATATTCATTTTCCCCTGCAACCTAACTATGAGTGGAAACAACAAACTCTGTATTTTATCTTTATTAGTACACGGGTTTTGTGACAACTCTGCCGAATATGGAGTTTCTAAGTGTCACTATTGTCCCGTAGCAAGTCCATTTAACAAGCAACTCCCAACCCAGTCTCGCCTGCAACTACCCATGTGTGACATAGTGGACAATAGCACCCTGTGTGAGATCATCAATATATTTTTTTATCACCAAAAAATCCTATATTTATGATGGACAGAGTTGTCACAAATCATAAACTAATAAAGCTACAACACAGAGTTTCTTGTTTCCACTCATAGCTTGGGCTGCAGGAGCAATGAATGTCTCAGTTGAGGCAAAATCTTGGCGCCGGCGTCCTGGTCACTAGGCATGTGCACGAAGGGGTTAAGACTGCAATCAGCCAACAAGAAATGTCTTTCGCGAGGGTAAGGTTTCAGCAGTTGCTTCTCGGTAACCATTTCCGGGTAGAACCATAGTGCTCATAATTTTTTTATGAATGCTGTATAGATTCAAGGATCTTTAGACCCGTATGGATGGCACATCCTATTCAGTCAGCTGATCCGCTCAATATGAAAGTCAGCGAATCAGTGCAGGTAACGATTTTAAAAAAATAATAATTATTATTATTATTTTAAAAAGTGCAGAAAAATAATTCCTGGAGAGAAAGCCGACAGAAATAAAGGCAAAACCAAAGCAAAAAAAAAAATACACAAGCGGGCAACCAAATGAGTCAAAGCAAGAACACAACTGCTTATCCTCTGTAGATCTGACACCACTCCATGGAAATTGTTGACGTATTCTGATACTACTGTGCATGTGGTGAGGTGACATCCTGCAACTCTCTGATAACAGAACAGCAGTGACACCCAATGATGACTTCTAGTCTAATTTCAACACGCACTACTATTTTAATCTAGGCTTAAACTGTAATTAACCGATATTGACGGATTACTTGTTTTGATATTCATCATCACAATTTCCTGCCAATCCACACTGCTTCCTGCCTCAAATGAGTGATAACGTCTTGCGATGTGCAAAATCCGTTTCACGTTTAACCTGTTTATTATGTACGCATGCAACCTCTTACGTTTTAAACTGTACGCCTCAGTCTGTCATTAATCTCTACTCTTTATTACAAATATAGTTTTGTACACACCGCTGTTCCCTTTATCAAATGTTAGGATGCATTTCGCTGGCCACTCAAACAGCACCACTGATATGTTTTTATTTATGAATTATTTCTGGGCGAACCCCTTCCTCTCTACCCTAGTAAATCCTAGTTCTGTCATGCTGTGTGCTGACCCTCTTGGTCAGGACCCCCTTGAAAAACAAATGTTTATCTCAATGGGATTCACCTGGATACATAGACTAAAGGATAAATTAATACAAATACCACTCCAGTTATTTCAGTTATTAGCTGAAATGTCTGTATTTAGGGGTTGTGTAATACATTTACATTGAGTGAATTAACAATTGGGAAAGTAACTCACTTCTAGATACTGATGGGCTGTGCACGTGCAGATAAGCAAGCAAATATTAGTAAGAGGGGAGATAAATGCTACGGTGTAAGAGAAGAAGGTCTGTTGGGCACCATCCACTAAAACAAATTCCAGAAAAAAAGTTGGAAAAACAGGCTGGGAAGAATATGTGGTCTATCCACAAATATGAAATCCTCATTTAGGCATACACGACAGAATGGTGCAACATAACTGAGCTATAATGAGAATGCATTGAATTTCACTGTGGTTTGTCCGGGTTCAATATTTTAAGAGGCTTTAGGATGTTTTTCTGTAAAAGTTGGCTCAATAAAAACACGGTCAGGAAAGAAAATAAAGGGATATGGTAAAAGGGTAAAATGCAGCATTTACAGGGCAGTATTATGTACATGTATTTTTTTTTTCTTGGACTACATAACGTTATGTCTACATGTTTACACAGCTATTTCCATTTGAACTGTTTCGAGTCATTCCGTGTTTTGAAATAATTAATATTATTATTTGCACGAACGGGCACCAGATGACAGAGCGTTAGAATTGGATTGTTTTTAGGAACCGGGTTACATCACGTTAACTTAAGAAAAATTAGTATTAAAAAAATATCTGCAGGAGCCAAGCTGAAGTGGAGGAACTACATGGGCCAGCTCCTGTTGTCACCTGCAGTCAGATGGACCTCCTGAAAGTACGGATACGTCCGGCTATCCTTCATTTAAAAAAATATCCTAAACAAAATAACAGATGACCGCAACCCCTTAATTATGAATAGTGCTCAAACCATCCCAATCAAACTGAAGCGGCTAGCCTACGAAAAACCGAGCTGGATAGCTAATAGACCAGGTACACAAATCACACTGATCAGCATCGATGTAACGTTAGCTATTTAGCCAGCAAACTAACAGGAGAAGGGCAACATTCCTAAATTCAATAGAACACTGATATACAAATGTAGACCTTTTTACGAATCTGACGTGTCTAAAAACAGTATAGTGTAACGTTATAATATAGCTAGCCATACACCCATTTATGGATGAAGCCAACTACGTTAGCAAGCTCATGAACAACATAAAAACAACCGTCAGCAAGGCATTACATCTATCTAGTTAACGTTTGATTTGGTGTATTTAATGATAGATAGCTCTGGTATCAGTTATGGCAGCTTGCTAGCTAATTGCTGCGCTCTCCCATAGCACAAAGAGCCTTATTCAGGAGGTAGCCAGCTAGCTTAGCTTGCTACGCTGAACAATGCATTATATCATTTTTACCTGCGGACTATCCTCCAGTGTTTCTTCTATCGGTAGTTTATCAATTCCAGGCATGTCGCTAGCCAACTAATATCAAAATATACCCCAAAAACTGAACACAAATACAATTCGCAATTACTTCCACTGACTAGCTATAGCTGTATGCCTTCAGCCCTTACAGTATATAACGTTAGCTTCAGCCAAACAAATCCACAGCACCCAACCCTGGTTCACGAACATGCGGATATTCCGCCTTTGGTCAGGTTCTGATTGGAGAAAATAACACGTTTCTGATATCTAACCGTTGATTGGTTACGAGTTATGTCATGGGACTGTTGTTAGCTTCCAGCCAGATGGGAATAGTAGCCATTTTGGCTCTGAAGATCGTCT